>PVHY01014409.1:0-38602 GCA_004024945.1 Uropsilus gracilis
ATAGATAGATAAGCTTGAAAATAGAGCTACCTTCCTGAGGCTTTAGATTGGTAAATTTCAAAGAGGACATGCTAAAATGTGAGAATGGCCTTCATTAGAGTTTTCTTTTCAGAAAGATAAGAAGGAAAACAGGTTTGGTTTTGTTTGTTCTTGTTTTATTTTACAATGTAATCCACTCACAAGACTGCTCCTGGAAACACAGGAAACAAAATTTAGAATATAAATATAGTTTAGAACAAAGAAGGGCATCAATCATTTTGATTCAGCCTTTGGGGGAAAGAGAGATATGAGTGACTACATGACCAGGCAGCTTGCCTGCAGCCCTGACCCTGGCTAGTGAACTTACAACTTTCAGTATATCCATGTTAGAGTCTGCCATAGCTGTTTGGCTTAGGTGTTTTTGGAGCAGCCATGAGTTAGGCGTGAGAAAAGGAACTTTGCTGATTCCTGACTCTCAGAGTTTTTAATACTGCCTAAAGTAATAAGGATACTGCAAGAAGAAAACAGCATTACACCTTCAACTAACTGCATGCTTGGGGAAGTTGGTGCAGGCCAAGAAGAAGGATGTTTTGTGTTTGAAACATGTGCTGCTGTGATTGGACATGATGAGATGATTGGAAATTTAAAGGACAAAGACTTTAGATAACAGTGGGGTAACTGGGTTTTCAAGTTTATCTTGTTAAAGGACTGAGGGTTTGGACAATGTTGGGGTAATTGGGGTTTTTTTAATGCATTTTTGTTGTAGTACTCAAATAGTCACCTTGTTAGTAGTAAATAGTCTCCACACTTTAAGAGTCTGTTTTGGCTTTGAAAATTATGGTAAAATGGCTATAGATGGTAAAAACCCAATATAAAGTACTTTAAAAGTAAAAGTATCTTGGTACATTGAAGCAAGCTGACAAATTTAAACTGCAGTTTTTGACCTTTTTTTTCTGCAGTCTTTAGGGCTGGGAGTCAAGAGCAAGCCACTAGCTGAGGCTAGAGGGAGCTGCAGGAAACCCTGCCTCTCTTACCCTATATCAGAACCAAGGCTCCAAAGAGCCCAGTGCTGTGTCAGAGATTGGAGCTGACCACCAAAATCCACTCTGTCCTCTTCCAGCTGCCCTACTGCTGCTGGGAGCAAACCCATACCACCCCTTCTAGCCTCCCTCTGACCTAAGGTCATGTGAAAGGATGTGAATGGAAGTCATGGGGGCTACTGTGTTGTTTCCAAGTTCAAAAGCCGAACTCTTTTCAGAAAAGGTTTCAATCAAAGAAGTAGCATAATTCATTTGGTGTTTTTGAAAGTCCCTTAAAGCAACCAGTGTGGAAGATAAAGTGTCAGAAAAAGAAATGGGAGCTGGAAAACTTCTCAAGAAGTTTCCTTCCATTCTCCAGAGAGGAGGCAGTGTCTTCCTGAACCCAATGGCAAAAAAGCAGAAGGGTGCAGCAGAATACAAAGTATGCATAGAGGCAATAATGGCAAGATTGGTGTGCTAAGGCAAAAGGCAGCAAGTGCCTGGCTGGGGTCTGACTGGAGTGACCCAGTGCACCCCACCTTGAAATATGTCTTCCTAGCTCGTGTTCCCTCCAACATCCTCCCATCTTCACAAACAGGTTCAGTCCCATGTGAGACAATACCCCCAGTACAGTGCTGCTCCCTTGCTAATCCCTATGACTGAAACCCGTGAGACATGATCCCGCTCATCCCTGAATTCATCCAGGAAATCTCAACAGACACAGTGGTGTTCCAGGGAAAGCAAACAGGTATACTTTCAGGCTCCTCACGGATATCTACAAACAACTGAAACAGTATCTATATGTACTAATATAACTACACGTTACATGGTGTAAGGCAAAGGACTGTGGATGCCTCAGTGGTGGGGTGTGGTGGTGACATACAACTGATGAGGTATTACCCTGTCCCTCTAAATCATATACAGTGCTCAGTGTTACCTATATATAGTGCTAATGTTACCCCTATGAAAATAGAAGTATTATTGTAAAAATATAATAAAATGAAATGGTCAATATAATACTGTATAGAAATGCAAGCATTAAATTATGTTGCTCTTCTATGCCATTCAATATTTGTAAACACTTCTGACCAGCAGGGGTAGGAAAGGTTTAGAAGAGAGAACAAGAGAAGACAGGCATGCTCTTCGTGTCTTCACCTTCATCCATCTTCCAACCCTCCACTGGGAGGATTTCTCTCAACTAGAAATAAATAACTCAAGGATCGGGTATATAATCGCAGTTCTTGATCCAGAGTGTGACCTTCTACTTTTCTCTATTTATTTTTGAGATTAATCAGAGTCTTTACTGGGCTCTTGTCAATAAACAAGAGGCTTTTCCAATATATTCCACCTGAACATCCAATATATCCAAGAAAATAAAAATATATCCACAGGGATTAGTGGCCATGAATCATCAGAAGTCAAGGTAAAGTGCTGTAGATTTTAATAGCCTCAACTATCCATCTCTTCTAAATGGAAAGGAGGTCAGGCAAGCCTGCCCCTGTCATGAAAAGGAAATGTGATCCACCCCACCATATTTTTGACAAAGTACTGGCTTGAAGAATAGCTGTGTTTTGATGGCTATGTCATGCATAAAAACAGGTCTGGGAACTGAAACAAGCCTGGCTGGGATAAAGAGAAAAAAGGGCAGCAAAGTAGACAAGAAGAGAGAAGGGGAGAAGGAAAGAAAAATGGGAAGAGAATATCAGCAGAGCCTTCGCTCTTTTCCAGGGTGTGGCTGGAGATTCTGGGACCTCAGTCAATCAGACTGTCCTCCCCAATGAGACTGCCCTCTTCTTAGAGTCAAAAGCAGCCCACAGGCCTCCTGAGGGACTCATTTTCTTTATCAATAAACAACAGGCTTTTTCCCAATGTTTTTCATCTGAAAATACTGTGAATATATTGTGGGTAAACTTGACATATGACAAAGGAAAGGACAGATTTCAATAGATGATGCTGAAACATTTGATAATTTAAACAGAAAACAGTAAAATCAGATTCCTTTCTCAATTGCCCACAAATATAATCCCAGCAGAATTAAAGATCTAAATGCAAAAGGCAAAGTTTCAAACTTTTAGAAAAAAATATAGAATATCTCACTCCAACACACAGAAGGCTTTATTAAGAATTCACCAACAGTACAAACTATATAGAAGAACACTGGTAAACTTGACTACATTAAACTTTAAACATTTCTGTACAACAACAAAAGTAGATAAACAAAATCAAAAATCAAGACATGAACATGAGGGAAAATCACTTTTAAGACAATAAAAGAGAAATAAGCAAAAAAGAAAAGCACAGCCAAGTCACAGAAGAGGACATCAGACAGCCAGTAAATACCTGAAAAGATACTCAAACTCCCAAGGAATCAGGAAAAGGTAAATTCACATAAGGAGATGCCATTTCATAATAAGCAGCACTGGGAAAGAAATCTGCTATTACCAAGTATCGGTGACAATGTGGGGGGCTGCACCCTAAGAATCTGACCCAGTAATTCTGTTCTGGGAATATTAACCAGAGACGCTCTCATTTGTTCACAGGAGGTGGACAAGGTGTTGTCAGCAACTTAGTTTCTAGTAATAAACCTGACAGCCTATGTACAGAAGGTTAAATGACACCTGTAGCATGTCCATACAAGGCAAAAAACAGCAACATAGTTGAAGGCAAAAGGCAAGATGTAAATGTGTGATACCATCTATACAAAATTTTAAACTGCACAACAGAGACATAAGTTGTGTCATTTGATGCACAGATATGTAGTGAGCATGTAAGATATGTACAGACAAGTTCAGGATGTGGTTTACATTTGAAATGTAAACCTCTGCCAGGGTTCTTAGAACAATTCAACCAACAGAGCAGAATGTTATCCTCTATCAGTGCTGAGAAATGGGCATATAGATTTTATTATTTCATCTCATATTTTCTGAATGCTTTGAAACACTTCATGATAATATACTTTACAGGAGAGTTAATTTTTTTGTTTTATTTTGCTTTCATTTTGTCAGTTCCTTTGACTTTGTTGTTATCTATATTTAATGAAGTATCACTGCTTCACACTCTTGTTAATTTTTTTGATGATACAAGACTTAGAGTTCAGTTTTGTTTTGTTTTGTTTCGTTTTGTTTCATTTTTGAGACTGGGTCTCGCAATGTTGCCTGGGCAACCAAAGAGTCATGTTGCCTGGGGTACCATGGACTCATGTGATCCCTAGCCTCAGCCTCCCAGGTAGCTGGGATTACAGGTGTACACCACCATGCCCAGCTATTTTTTGAGACTAGGTCTGGCTATGTTGCCCTAAATGGACTCAAGTGATTCCTAGTCTAGGCCTCCCGATTCCTAGGCTGGGATTAATGGTGCACACCACTACACCCAGCCTAGAGTTCATTTTAAATAACTGCCCTCAAATTATTTATAGTAAACTAGCATTTTTTATAAGTGTTCTCTCAAAAGAACCCTGCCATCAGACACATTTGGGAAAGCTACCTTCTAAATCTCCTCTCCTGGGGATTCACATGCATTTGAACACATCAAGACTCGGAAAAGTCCTGTAGTAAAGAAAATAATTTTGCGGGTTGCGTTACTCCCCAAACTTATTTAAACATGAAACTCTTTTTCAGCCTCTCACCTCATGGACTAGATTTCCTCAGAGCATTCTTTGTGAAATGACAGTAGCATCAATGTCTGCCCTGGAGAATACCTCGCAACCAATAACTATTGCACCCTGAGAATCTGATCCACAAAGCCAGTTTAGGAGGGATAACCCCACACAGGTTCAGTCCACCCATGACTTGAGTGGGCTGTCTCAGCTTGAGTGTGTCTTGAGAGACAGAATTTGGCACAAGTCATCCTCACAACAATTAACATTCAAGATTTTTCCCCCGTGGTCTACATCACCCCGCTTCATTCACTCCCAAAATTGCTTCCCTTCCTAGGTGCTCCATTTCCCTTGGTGGCACTACCAACCTCCAGGTCAATGAAGTCACCCTAAGCTTCTCCCTGTGGGATCCCCTTATGTGGAGAGTCTCCAAGCCTACTATCTGAGAGCTTTAAATTGCCTTTAGTCCTCCTGACCTTCCCCTAGCCACCCCAGCTTCCACTTGTACCATCTGAATCTGGATGAAAGTAACAGACTCCTAGCAATTCTCTTGTTCTCACGGCCTCTCCAGTGTAACCTCCATACTTTGGGTCACTCTTTCTAGAACGCACAGTCCCCATCGCCCTCAAAAGTAAATGCCTCTGGGTAAGTCAGGGGAAGGATGAGCACAAGAGATTAAGACAATGGTTCACAGGTGACATGGTGGTGGGAGAACCTTGGGATATACTGTCCTTTCTCCTTGAACTTTCTCTCACCTTCCTGGCCTGGCCAATTGCTCACTTGATACCACTCCTGCACCGTTAGAGTCTTGGGAGATTTAAATGACCAACATTTTGACATATAAAACAAACCAAACCTAGTCCAGATCTCAAGATGGGAAATTAGATTTCCTTTTGGTTTCACAAGAACAATAATGTAATGTGATGCTTAAAGTTTTAAGATTTATCTATTATTTTCTCAATTGTCTGCCTTTATCTATCTCAGCACAGCTAATCCTTCACATAAAATGAATATGAACCTTGGCCCCAAACTGGGGACTCTAAACCTCAGGGTCAGTGGACTGGAGAGATTCATGTATGAGCTTAATCAGAATAATAGAGATCTATTATATTCATATGAAATTTTACATTTTTACAAAGCGTTTTCTCATTTCATAATTTGACATCACATTAATCATGAATTAGAGGAGATATTTTCATTTTGCAGAAAAGGAAAATGAGGCCAGAGAGGTTAAATTGCTGTAAGGTAATTCCCATAGAAAGGTGAGATTCCAACTTCCCTGTCCCACCTAAGGAAGGATGGAACTGAGCAATGAGAAGTTAAACAAAACCTGGAAGAGAAGGCTCGGAGCAGAGAGACATGTAAGAAGTCACGCTTGCTTCTTGGCCTTGACCTTGTGCCAGGAACTCAGGGAACATGGAAGAAGACTGAGAAAAGACATGGGTGAGAGACTCAGGGGAGGCTGACAATGGCAGCCTTTATTTTGGTTTTAATTTTGCTATTTCCCTTCCAGACTTTGCCTGGCCCCTTCTGCTCCTTTCCTATGGGTTCCAATCAGAAAGTCCTTAGACTTACGGCTTGCTTTTAGGTTCAGTGATCCTGCCCTGGTTGGCTGAGTATTTGCCCATGAGGAGATGGGTAACTTTGGAGCTTGATTTGGAAACTATACTCCTGATCTTTTTCTTCTCTTTATTGCACACTAATTGCATCAAAATTCCTATCCATTCAACTTCTTGCACACTTGAAAGTGTATTTTGTCATGTGGTAGACAATAGAACCCATTTAGAGCATGCAAGTTTTGGGAGTCCTGGACTTCCCCTCATTCTGACTTGCTGAAAATTGGTCACATTTAAAGCTGTTATTATTTATAAAAGTGTTGATGTATGACAAACACCTCACAAACTTTTCATATATGATGTCATTGAATCTTCCCAATCATGCTACAAAGTCAGTACTTTCATGATCCTAATTTAAGGATGAGAAAACTGAGTTTCCCTCCATTCAACAACAACCTTCATCTACATAGGAAAGGAGACTCTGTCAGCCTTGGTTTTAAGTGATGGAAAATGACCCTCACTGCTTTAAGCAGAGGGTATATTTATTAAAAATAATGGAGTTTAGACGCAAATGGCTTCTTGGTGATAGAAAAAAATATTACTTTTATACGCAAATGGCTTCTTGGTGATAGAAAAAAATATTACTTTTATAGTTCATCTTTATCATATTTTTGTATTCATTGCTGTTTTATCTGAACTTTCTCTTTAATAATTTAAAACTAATAGAAGGTGATGAACCCCATATATATTCCAATTAAGAGTTTGCAATTACTCATTTGTTTTATTGAAATGTACTAAAACACCTGTCCAAATTGCAACTCTTCTATTTTTTGAATGAATTTTGTATCCCATTCCTGGGGGGCGGAGAGTATATGAGATAATTAACCCACATCCAGGAAGGTCCTCCTGAAACTGAACTCCTCACCTCTGGGCCCCTACATATGTGGTCTCCAGGTTCTAGGTGCCCTGTGACTCAGTTCAGTTAGTTCCTTCTGCACATGCGCAGGTTGTATCATTTGTAGATAATGTCAAGACACTGAAATGTTTGTGAAAGTAAACCTCAAAGGAAAGTCGGATATGTGTTTCTTTGTGTGTGTTGTTTCGCTTCTATTCTCCTGGATATGAAAACAGTATAACAATCTAACCTCTATATCAAAATTCCCAAGGCCCCTTTCCCCTAATTCTAGCCATGGAGGGCCTCTGTGCTGCTGCCAGGTGACCTTCCTCAGCCACAAGGACCCTCTTGGCATCTAGTATGGCAATTTATTTTTCTTTTTTCAACAAATATATGCTTTATTTTTTTTTTTAGTATGGCAATTTGGAAACAAATATATATTTCAAATCTTTGTAATCCCCGGAGCTCACCCACCTTCTCCCCCTCCCTGACTGTTCCCACCCTCTCCCTCCTCAGATAACTGGCATTCTGAATCTCTGCGACCCTCTTCCTCCTCTGGGTTTTCGGTTCCCCAGCTGGTCATTGAGCTCAGCTCAAAGTTGTTGATAAGCCTCCAGATTTGCTCTGTCTATAAAAGCAGGTGTCAGGGGAAAAAATTAAGTTTTTTTTCCCCTTTTCTGTTCTTAGAATCAGAAAGCAATTTAGCTCTTTAGGCTCGGTGTCCCTTAAAAAAATCTGCCAGAGACACTTGTACTCTGCCTTGGCTAAGCTCCTGGTTTATGATTGCTCAGAGACTAAAAGCAAATGGAGGGCAAACAAAATTAAATGAGTTTATTAAAGTTTCAAGAATGAGGACTAGAGACAGGGAGCCACCTCCAGCTAACTCTGGGAAAGTTGTCTTCATTCTGAACTACTCAGTGAGGCTTCTGTAAAACAGGACAAATGCCAGGGGCTGGGATTGACTCAGTTGGTGGGTTCCCATCTCCACACATATGACTGCGGGACAGAACTCAAAAGCAGACACTCGGGGTAAAAAATACCATGATTTATCTATATAGGGAGAGAGAAAAGGACAAACTAAGAAAGAGAAAGAAATTACTGACTCCCACATGCCATCTGTCCTGCCACAGAGTGCCTATTGAGCAAAGATCAGTGTCCAAGCCAACTCCACATGGCAAGCTGGCAGCTTTGCCGCAGTACCCCTCTTCACCAGCAATTTATCTACCCAAGGCCCAGCCTATTAATTGCCAAAATCCCCACTGTCTTCATTGCAAAGCACCAGTTCTGCCCCAATTTCCCATCAGTCCCACAGAACATCAGAAGTAGAATCTAGAAAGTTCTGCCTTTTACCAAGAAGGTGGCTGTGAGTACCAACACTGGCTCCAAAATCAATCCTCATTGTTTCTCTTTTTTATTTATACACTTACTCAAGAATTTCTGCAGAGATTAAAAAAAATGGGTGGGTAAGGTCTGATTAATGTAGCTATTGATACTATGTATACATTGAAAGAAACAAAGGAGGATGTTAAAAAGTATCCTGTTAAAAGCCACAACTTCTGGAAAAAGTCACAGACATTGAAGTCTTTGGCCTGACTGACTTTCCCCAAGGTCATAGGTAGTAGACAGTTTTCTTATGGACACAGCCTCTTCCTAGGATATGTCCAGTTGTGTTCTAACTCTTGACTTAAATCCCTTAGTTGAAACCAGGGAGAATATTACCCATTTAACTACAGATTTTAATAGTTCTCATGGAATCTATTAATTCCTGTGAAGTTAAAAGTATCAATGAGTATGTTTTCCTCTTGAATTGGTGCTCAGAATAACACAAAGCTACAGTTTTGTTCCACCTCTAGAAAACTTTTTAGCTTCCTGGATATACTTTGGCCAAGAATCTGCCCTCTCTTTTTAGCCCTTTCCATTCTTCTCATTTCCATTGTTTCACGTATTTGAATTATAAGCTATCTTTCTAACTAGCCTTTTTAAAAGATATAACTTTTGAGAATGATATTAAAGACTAGTCAACTAATTGATGTCCTGTGAGCTTTCAAAGATAACACCTAGATGAGGAGGTGGGACAAGAAAAGCAAAATTTGCTCAGTACTTCCTGGACAGTCCACAGCCTTGTACAATCACTCACACAATAATAGGTCTCCATATGTGTCTATTGAATTTAGAAAATAATTTATTAAATGAAAAAGTGAACCTCAAAATTAAGCACAGCATGAAACAGCTTCAGTCCACTGCATGCCCAGACTGATCTGACACACAGTAGGAATCGATGAATGTTTGTTGAATAAATAACTGAATGAGTACATAAACTGAATAAATGCATGAACGTGGGGGCAAAGGTCCTGAACTGCTGGAGTACACAGACTTGCAAAGAGTGAGCAGAAACAGAATCACCGTGTCACAGGTAAGCCCACTGGAGAAAAGACAGGTAGATAGATGAGAGATCCATGCATCTCTAGTTAAAATCAAACTTTTAGTGGTGCTCTTAATGTAGTATAGACAGCTCTTGATTTTAAAAGCTGAAGCAACAGACAATTTCTTGTAATGTTTATACCTTCTGTTAGAGTTCAACTGACAAAACTAGGATATATAAACAATAAAATGTATACCTAAAATCTCTGTGATGTTATAAATCACTCATACTTCAAAAATAAAAGAGTTTCAAGTCAATGCAGGAAAGGCAACACTCAGTCCAGACCTTGGACAACAAGGAGATGGGGTAAAATCAGCAGACACTTGGAGGCCTCCAATACTTAAGTTCAACCTCAGCCCTTGACCATTTCCTCATACACTGTTCAGTTCAGTTTTCACTCTGTGAAATTGCTTTTTCTGGATTCAGTCAACAAATTCTCCAGAATGCTCTAAAAAAGCAATACAGAAATTGTTGGAACTGTATTACAGTCCAGGGCTTCCCAAGAGCTTCCAGTTCCATATGGCATTGACCTGCATAAGGAGCATACTGGGAAAAATGATAATCCTGAGCCCTGGTAGCAGAGAAGAAGACTTGGAGACCTGGAAAATACAGACAAAGAAGCAAATTCCAAAGCGATTAACTAGCCATACTCCAGACTAAGGGCAACAAATTTGAAACAGAATTAACTGGGCACCTTTAGTCTAAGAAAGATGAGAAATTAATGGGTCATTTCCACATAGAGATAATTCCAAGAGCTAAAAACTGACACTAAACCTTGCCACAGTAGCATCAGCCAATCACAAGGAGACTAATAGAACTTTAGAATAATTAGGGGGAAACAAAGTCCCTGAGGCAGGACTCCATTTCAGGCTTCCTTGCTCCTTCCTAGTCCACAAGCCAGCTATTTCCACTTTGTTTCTCTCCTTTTCACTGTAATAACCCTTTTCTCTTATCTGTTATTCTAAATAAATTTGCCTCTTTCCCCTGCCTGAGTCATCAAAGTTCGTGCAGTGGTTTCATCAGACACCAACCAGGTTAAAAAAAAAAAAAAAAAATATATATATATATATATATATATATATATATATATATATGGTAATAATCACCACATCACTTAACACCCATAACATATAATGCCCAAATTAAATTGATAAATAGACATGGTGGTGAGAGAATCTTGGGGTAAACAATGAGTAAAGTGTGTGTGTAGGTGTAATCAGTTAAAAAAAATTTAATAAAACAGGAAAAAATATAAATTGATGAAGAATGCAAAAAAGAAAGGGAGAAAGTAATCATTTTGAACCTGAGTAAAACCAGAGGTACATCCGGGTGCACCAGTGTGGTCAGGAATGTGACCCACAACTGGAAGAGGCTGACACACCAAAACAACCCAGTACTAAAATTCCACAAATCCTCACTTGACAAGCATCGCACTGACTGAGCACCTCACTTGCATAGTGTGGCTTATATCCTGCCTGTTTGTGTGTGTGAGAGCCCTTCCCACTACTCAACAATGGGATCCCATACTTGAGATGTATGAATCAGGTTAGGACTTCAAATATTTGAGAAAAGAAAGTGTAATTATTTGTGAAAATGATTGGCAAGGAAGTAGGAGATAAATTCAAATCTATCTTCCCGATTAAGAAAGGATATAAGATTATATAATTTTGAGGACCTGTGATTAGAACACAGGTGTTAACTTTAAATGGCCTAAAAGTGGGCTAGAACTGTGGACTCGATTGAAATTACTGGGCAGGTCATATGTGAAACATTATGAAGAGACTTTTTTCAGATAACAGGAATTTTTCACTTCTAGAGGCAGGTTCCCTGTCTCTGGGTGACCCTCCTCTTCTGCATTCTCAGTTGCCTGCCAGCCTTGGAGCTCGGCGCAGTTTGAGTCAGATAAGCTATGTCCATACATACAAGCTTCAAAGAGAAATTTAGGCAAGTTTTTTGAATCCCATTTTCATATCCCTATAGCCTAAGCACGATTTATCCCTTTAGGCTTGACTTCATTCTCAGCCCAGATAATTTATACTCAGTTCCCTTCTTGAGAGGATGTGTCTTTGGGTCTGTCTTCCAGGTTGCAATCCTTAACATTTTCCCTTTACTTTAACTCATCGCACTTCCATTTCTTGGTCTACAAACGCACAATGTACATCAAAATACTTAGGTGAATCTTTAAAAGCTCAGTGAAGATTAATTTGTACTTTAAAATAGGCCAAAAAAAAAAAAAAAAAGACCAAAAAAGCTGTGTTGTTACAGGCTTGGCTAGGTTTACTCACTAGTTCCTCCATGCCATGTACACTCTAGTCAGTGTTCACATTTTGCCTCTGAAAATGACATTCATGGTGTATTAAGAGCCCTTTTACAGTGCTTTGCAAATAGATAAAGGCATAAACATTAAATCAGTTAATTTTAAGGGTCTAAAGTGACTCTTACTCCTACATTAATTTACCATGCTCTCTCTCTCTCTCTCTCTCTCTAGCTATCTATCTATCTATCTCTATCTCTCCCCCTCATTTCTTCTTTTTCCAATTTCAGAAGAAAAACTATTAAAGTGAAAACATTAAAAACCTGAGCAATAGCTTTAATAATTCTAGAGAGGCAAGCATCTCAGAAAAGTACTAAAATCAGCATCAAAAAGGAATCAGAATACTGGTCACAATTCCCTTTTTTCCCAAATTATCAAAATAACTCAACTCTCACTCAATATTATTGTGTTTTCTTCATTAAATTTGAAGTTTACCTCATCTCATTTCCCTCTCTTCCCACAAAGACATCTACATTACTCTGTCAGTAGAGTTTGCTATGAAGGGAAAATTCAGACTTCAAATATTGAATCTGAGCTTCACAAATAGAGTAGTAATGGAAAAGTCAGACAGAAAACCTCTGTTATAATATACTCAGACAAAAATAAAGCCCTCAAATCAGTTGGAAGAGTGAAGTCTAAATTGTTTATGGAATCAGTTGTGCCCATAGATCTGTGGGGCTTCAGAGCTCTGAATTTGTGCGCGCGTGCGTGCGTGCGTGCGTGCGTGCGTGCGTGTGTGTGTGTGTGTGTGTGTGTGTGTGTGTAGAGGAGGGGGGAAATGAATCTTCTGGGTTTTGAAAGCTGTAGCCAAAACTGTCTCTGGAACCTCCACCAGAGCCATCATCAATGTCCCTTTCTCCCTGCCACCCCTGGTCATTACAAGTGTGATCTCTCCCATAATTTGTGCTACATTTGGTGCCCATGGGTCTCTAACTTGGCAGCCTGCTCTGCAAAGTGCTCTGAATAGAGCTGTCCTCTGGGTACTGAATTCAATGCCCTGAGGGCTGGTGAGAGCAGCTGAGAGAGACCAATAAATATGCCTTTGGAATGTTTTCTAATATCATCTTGTTCTGTAAAAGATAACCCTGATAAATTAACACAGTTCAGTCATTTATTAAATACTCTAGCTTAGAATAGAACCATTCAATAGAAATAAAATTTAATCCACATAATGGTTTACAATTTTCTAATAGCTGCATTTAAAAAGTGGAAAGAAACATGGAAAATTAATTTTCTAAAATAGTTTTCATTTAACCCAGTGTATTCAAAATAATGTCATTCAATATTCAATCAACATGTCTGTAGAATCTGTACTGTATTTTACATTTGCTGCAAACATACAACAGGAACATTTGGGTTAGCATCAGAAACACTTAATCTGTTTCTAAAGTTTATCAAATTTAAGTTGAAAGAGTAGATTTGTATACCCATGTGATTCCAAATATACATAGCTGTTCTCCAATTACTAAATGGAATAGTTAATTTTAATTTTAAATTAAAAAGAAATATATAAAATTCTGAAACCATAACTTTTTGTTCAATAATACCAGCCACACTTTGAGGATCCTGTAGACTTTTGGGGCTCATGGCTATATCCACTGGCATCTTCATTCTCTGCCTCCACATCCACCTTCCTGCTGACTTGAAAATAATGTTTATGGGTGTCTGCTCTGAAGAAACAACACACATGCACAAGGTGTGCTACATCCCTAGGAGCAACCAGAAAAGAATGACTTACCTTCTAAAATTAGCTTTGAATAAAGGGGTACAGAAAAGAGACTTCCTCACCTACTAGAAATGAAGTGGAACAGAGAAACTAATGAGTATAAATGAGCAGAGATTCACTATTCAAACAGATTGAACCACAGTATTTTCAATTTGTAGAAGGACCTAGCAATTCTGCATAGAATGCTATTGAAATTATTTTCTAATCCTTTACAGTAGCACTGGCTCACCAGTTCCTTCACAGCCTGAATTCTATGCTAAGATAACCTCTCCTAACTTCTCTCTCAGGATTACACTTACTTGTCCTTCCAAATTTATGGTTTCCTTGCTTCCTCTGGAAGCCTCCTAGACCTCTTGCCTTTCCATTCATCCAATTTCCACTAGGCCACTTGGAGACCTAGTACACCACTCTACATTGCACTTAGACACATTAGCTTTCAAATAGATTATTTAAATGTCTGTGTATCCTCCAGGACATGAGTGTGAGCATCCTGAGGAAGAAGTTCTGCATTCTGGGGTCAGCTTCATGCCAGGTGAAAGACATTGAGTCAGTGAGTGTGGTACTGAATTGTATTAAATTAAAATCTTCCAAGTCTGGGTTGTGAGGTTTTAAATGATTCCAATAATTGAATTTTATCATTAAAGGTAACATTTTCTAGAATTTCATTCTTGTAGCATTTCATATTTCAGAAATCAGGACCCTAGTGTATTTTACAAGAGTCTGAGAGGGACAACATTTAAAATGGGGGTATCCCAGAGAAAGAAAGGGGAAGTTTCACTGTCTGGGTGCCAATTTTAAACCCAGGATCCATGTACCACCAATATGTATCCTATCACCAAATCTCACCATGATTCTCTGCGGCACTGCTCTTATTCCTAGAATAGAGGTGGGGAAACTGGGATGAGTGAAGTTGTATCATTCTGAGCTTGAGTTGGAGGCAGGGTTCAAATCCATCTCTGTTGAGATTCAAGTTGGGTGTTCTTTCCGTTACATTACTCTACTTGTAGAAATAGAAAAGGAGGAAGGGCAGGATGGGTTTCAAATTTCGCCAACAGCCATCTCGGTTGCCAATGTAAAACAGAAGGAAGATAATTCACAGTTTAGCCATAGAAGTGTCATAGGGAAAAGCTGGAAAGAGCCTGCCAATGTATTCATTTGTTCCACACATATTTACTCTGTTCTTAGTATAGCATCAGGGTCAGAAGTGTGGGAGGCACTTGGCAAGATGTAAAAAGCATGGTTTGAATACCAGCTCTGCCACACACAGCTAACTCAGGACAATATTTCCAGTCTTTCAGAATCTATGTTTCCCAATTTTTATTAGTTATCTACCTTGCAGATTCCAGTTAATCTACATAAGGAACAGAGTTTAAGACATGACAGATGGAAAGTGATCAACAAATAAAAACCGTTATATTGTTCTTTCTATCGTTAACGTGATTGCAAAGTCAAAGTAGAATCTGACTGCCTGTGAATTAATCATCCAGTTGGTAAACAAGCAAATAAAAACAGGTTACTGCCCACTCAGGGGGTGTGTTCTTGAGTCCCATTGTTCCTGTCTTTATTTGTTCCTGCTCTTTCTCATACTCCATCTAGAGATGCCCTTCCCATCACTTTTGGTGGCTGGTCTCAGCACCTTAACTGACAGCATGATGCTCCAGGCAGACCCCAGTCACTGTAAGACAAGAACCAGCCCACACAGGACAGGAACACCAATATCCCCTGCTGGGTACTGGCCCCTCCCTTAAATATGGCAAGCTAGTAGTGTGTCTGGCTTAAACCATTCAGGGCAAATAATAATTACACCAGGCAGACAGGCTGAGGACTTAGGCTACAGAGTAGGAACTTGTATAGACAGTTCCAAAATGATCCACACAGCTCTTCATGTCTTTCTTTTTCTAACTGGAGCACATTATCACTAATGGATGTAGATTGGGAGCTTCTGGATCATTGAGTCAATTTCAGGGTCATTCGTGAGGAAGAAATAGCCACCTCATTCTCTTCTTTTACTTTAAATATTTTTTTATCCACTCCTTTCCATCACTCTCCTGATCAGCATAAGCACCCTTCTGAGAATAATTACATTTGGTTGACAGAGTGTCCTCAGATGAAACAAACAGTAGAGACAAGGTGCAGATCATGGCAGCATGAAAGTCTAGAACTCTAATGGACTCATCAGTCAATTTGCCTGCCCAGCCAGGACACCAGCCCTTCCCCACACCACAGTGACTGTCTCAGGGAAACTGGTCCCATGATACCTGTGAGCACGCGGCACATCCAGCTGACTGAACCTGGAGTTGGCACTCACAACAACATTACCAACCTGTGGTCTGGTCAGCCATTTGGCATTCTCTGCCTGGAACCTGAAGAAAGGGATATGACCATGCACATGAGTGATGTCCGTGCATGGTAGCTGGTGGTCCCTTTGGCTACCTGCATGGCAAATGCAAAGAATAGTATAGAGCAATGAGGACTTAACTAAAGCAAGGATGAAACCCACTCATTCCAGAGGAATGGCCAAAATATTTTCTACTTCCTGTAACTGGGGTCATAAAGTCTCTGATTTGTGGCAAGAATATTTTACCTAGAAGGCTCTAGAAACTTCCCAGAAGTAACCACTTTTCTTATAGATGGGAAAATTGAACCAGACAGGGAAATAGTTGACTGGGGCCACCTAAAGTGTTCATGGATAGACCTGAGACTAGACTGTGTTGGGCAGTTTCATATATCAAATTGCTCAACTATATTTTCTAGTTGTTCATACCAACTCTGGTCTAGAAAAGCTGTGAATGTCCTTTTAGATGTGATAACATTAAAATCAGAATCTAAGTAAAACAGATCATTCTCCATGCTGTGAGTAGGCTCATACAACCAACCCAATTCCTAGAAACAAAAACTGGTTTCCCAAAAAAGAAAGAATTCAGCCTCAAGACTACAACATAGGAGCCCTGGTTACATTGGCCTGTAAACCTTTGGAGTTTAGATTTCCCAGCCACAGAAAACTGGATCAAAACTTGTAAAAAAATGGACCAGGATAACACCCTCACACCCTGTACAAAAATTAACTCAAAATGGATAAAGGACCTGGAAGTGAGACCTTCAACCATAAAATACACAGAAGAAAACCTGGGCAAAACCCTTCATGAATTTCACCTCAGAAATCCATTTGGGGAAACAACTATGGCCGGCAAAAAAATGAAGGAAAACATAAACAGCTGGGACTATATAAAACTTACAAGTTTCTGTTCTGCAAAAGAGACAATAAACAAAACAAAAAGAAACCCAACCAACTGGGAAAAAATTTTTGCCCTCCAGACAAGTGACAAGGGTCTGATAACAAAGATCCACAAAGAGCTCCTATAGCTCAACAAAAACAAAGCAAAAAACCCACTCAAAAAATGGGGAGAAGAACTAATAAGACACTTCACCAAAGAGGAGATACAGATGGCTAATAGATATATGAAAAAATGCTCCACTTCACTAATAATCAGGGAAATGCAAATTAAAACCACACTGAGATACCATCTTACACCAGTAAGAATGGCCCACATAAATAAAACAGACAACAGCAAATGTTGGCGCAGATGTGGAGAAAAAGGAACTCTCTTACACTGCTGGTGGGAGTGCAAACTGGTCCAGCCACTATGGAAGACAGTGTGGAGGACCCTCAAACAATTGAATGTGGACTTACCATTCGACCCAGCAATCCCACTAATAGGAATCTACCCAGAGGACATGAAGACATTAATTCAAAAGGACACATGTACGCGCATGTTCATTGCAGCCCTGTTCACAGTTGCAAAGAACTGGAAACAAACCAAATGCCCCCAAACAGATGATTGGCTAAAAAAAATGTGGTACATACACACAATGGAATACTACGCATCCATCAAGGTGGACAAACACATGTCATTTGCAGCAACCTGGATGGAACTAGAGGGACTCATATTGGCAGAAATAAGTCAAAAAGAAAAAGAGAAGTACAGGATGGTCTCACTTATCTGATGGATATAGGGAAAATCAAACAAACAAATAAGAAAAAATGGAAACAACCAATGGGACTGAACCATGGAGCAAGAGAAGAGGAGGGGGAAGATGGCGGGGGAGGTGAACAACAGAACATCAACCAACAACTGAACATCAACTTAACCAACCAACAATTTGCAGAAAAATGGGAGAAGGAGTGACTGAAGGGGGGATACAGAGGGGGGATATGGAGGGAGGAGGAGGGATCAATTAATGCACAATTGTGACAAATCAATAAAAATTAAAAATTAAAAAAAAAACACAAACCTTAAAAAAAAATTTATACAATTTGTTCAGGAAAAGGCAGGAAAGTCTTATAGATCCCAGTGCTCTAAAACCATGCTTAATGCTTCATATGCACTCTCTCATTATTTACCAAAACACCATTTGTATTTTTCTCTCATTTTACATTCAAAATTATTATTCAGTTGTCAAAATCATATGATCATTAAATTATGGAACTTGGATGCAAACTCGAAAAAAAAAAATAGATTTCCCAGCCACAGTCACATGAGGCAGTTCCTTTAAAAGGATTCATCTCCTCTCCTTTTCCTTTTCATTGTCTTCCTTCTTTCCCCTCTTCATTCTCCCCCCCAGCTCCACCCTTCCCTCACTAGATCCCTCCTTCCTTCTTTCCCTCTCTTTCTCTTCTCTCTCCTGTTCCCCCACTCCAACATTTAAATATGAACTCTAGGTCTCTTGATAACTTTTGAAAAGGAGTTCTCCAGGAAAAAGAAATAGATTTCTTCACATCAATAGATAAGAATATCATCTGTACAATTTTTGAACAATGACCTATAAACACAGTAAATAAAATAGTAGCCCCAAATACCAGACTGTTTATGCACTGCCCCCCAACTTGAGAGACTTTAAGAGAATGCATAACTCTCTGATCTGATCTTCCATTTTCTCATCTGCTAGATGAAAATCATGGTGGTGGCTGCCTCTAGGGAGAATGTGAGGATTTAATTCCCCAAGCATGGAAAGCACTTAGAAGAAAGCACTTAGAAAGTGGGTGTGGCACACCTCTAGTACTCAGCACATGGTAAATACTGTTAGTACTACTGTTGTTAATAATAATAATTGAACACACTTCAACACATTTCCTCTCTCCATAGTGTGAACTGAGCACTAACAAGGTTACCAATGGCAGAACTAATGAAGGAGGCTGTGGGTACATGGGCTAGAGAGAAACAGGAGAGGCCCTATGAGAGGCAATTGAGGAAGAGACATCTGAACAAAGCCTGAATGAAGGAAAGGAGGCAGTCATGCACAGTTTTAGCTTATTTGATGACCTTCCTGTGGGTTCCATGTGTTTCTGTAGGTCAGGCTTTACTCTCCTCCAGCCTCTGCAGGCTGCCCTTTCCTTGTTTCCATTTCATCTTCCCTCTCTTAAGCCCAGCCCTACCCTCAAAACTAGACCTTTCTTATCATTTATGCCTAAAAAGCCATATCAGCCTGGGGTTCCCTTGCTCATATGCCGTTTCAGTCTTGTATCCCAATGCTGATGACTTGATGCCTGTGGAGATTTTGTTTTGCCTTGCATGTTCTCCCAAATCTCTTCATTTCTAGGAACCCATCATGGACAATCAGGCCATGGCCAGCACTCTGTGACAGCTATCCTCCTGCTACCACAAGGCCGACCACACCCTGCTTTGCACTCATGCTCTATGAAATGCAGGGCCACACCAGAGGCTGTGTATCATGCTGGACCAGTGACCTCATTCTGGGGGCCTCTGTCCTGCTCACCCTGCTGTCTCCAATCTATTCTAGGCCCAAGAACCTGGAGCACCTGGTACAGGACCTCAAGACAACTCCAGGCTTCTCAGGCCTTCTAAGGACAGAACATGTGCACACCCCAGAATCACTTGGGGGACACGGAGAGAACATGTCCCATGTGTGTGGGCTAGGTACACACACAGGCACAGACAGGTGCCTTGTACCGGCCAGAGTGATGCAGGCCAGGACCATTACAGGCAAGCAGGCACAGACTCTGTTTCCACTTGAACCCCAGAGCCACACATTCTATGAACAACCCAGTGCTGGATCACTCCCTGTGTTTTTCCTCCTCTTGTCCAGTCCTTGCCCCACCTTCACAATGGAACGGGCTCATATTAGAACTGTTAGTCTAACCCCAGACTGAGCAGCCCCTGCTGTGATCTGACCACTAGCAGCTATAGTCTGACACAGACCCATGCATTATGTAAATGTATGTACATACATACTTAGTGTGTGTATATATTATATGTATATTGATATAATTACATGCAGTTACATATAGATAAACTCAAACCTGCCAAATGTCCCTCCACAACATGGCCGAAAGTGGGAGGCTTTTCAGATATGTTGGAACTGTGTTAGCCAACACTGGAAAAACTGCTGCTTACTCATGCTCAGAGTATCCTCAACCTATCCACTATCTAACTATAAAGCCTGACGCCATGTATATTTGGTCCAGAACTTAGTGTTAATGTCATTCTCTTTAGCATCTGAATCTAAAGCAGTGCCATCAAATAAAAAAGAGTGTGAATCATTTTGAGTTTTCTCATAGCCACTTTGGAAAAGCAAGACAAAATGGGAAAATAATTTTAATAATATAGCTTATTTAATTTGCTACAGCTCAAATATTATCATTTCAGCATGTAATCTATTTAAAATATTGTTCATAATTTATTTTTCATTCATATGAAATATTCAAAATCCAGTATATATTTTACACTTAGCATCTCTCAGACTTTTGAGAGCTCAGTCAAGTATGGCAGATGGGTCCTGGCTGCTATACTGGCAATCTCACAGGCCTTGTAGGACCACGTCAACCTTTTCAGCAAAAACCCCTTTGCAAGTTGAGAAAGAAAACCAGCATTTTTAAGCAGTGATCACATACCTGGAGGTTTCTTGCCATTTCACACCTTCTCTTTGTCTTAGGCCCAAAGAGATACATCATGCTCAGTCCAGACGTGTGGAAACAGATGTCCTGAGAACACAAGCAGGCTGCCCAAGCCTCATGGGCAGTAAAGGCTGGGATTCAAACCCCACACTGACTCTCAGGTACATGTTCTTCACCATCTCCACTCTCCCCAAAAGAAAAACCATAACATTGTCTTCATGTAGGGTTGCCAGAACAAAATACCACAGATGGGGTGGCTCATAAATAGCAGGCATTTAGCACTCGCAGCTCTGGAGGCTGGAAGGCTAAGATAATTGGGGTCGGCATGGGTAGAGTCAGCTGAGGGCTCCTTCCTGGCTTGCGATGATGTGGCCCATTGACTGAGTGACCCCATAAAAAGAAAGGTCTTTCTCCCTCTTCTAATAAGGACAATAAACCAATGAGATTAGAGCCTCACCCTCTGAACTCATTTAAGTTTAAGAACTTCTGTGAAGACCATATCCCCAAATAGTCACACTGGAGATAGGAATCCAATGTATAAATTTTGGAGGAACACAAATATTCTCTTCAGAACAACAACTAATACCTATTTTCCCACCAAAATGTCTAACTCTGCCTTCCCCACATCCCAATCCATCCAGTCTGATCCCTCTACCCCCATCATGGCCTGATGTGCTACATGCAATCAACAAGTCAAACAGCAGGAAACATGGTGACCAAGAAAGCCACTGATGAATTGAGAATGTCTAGCTACCTTCTTGACTTCTGACTCCCCTTGGCCTCTAGTTCCAAGAGCCACCTGGCTGCTACTCCCAGGACCACTGACCCCTGGCTGCAGCCTGAGAGGCTCCATGCTTGGAGCCAATCTTTTGATCGCTGTTGAAACTCAGCTCCCCTAGCCCTGCTGCTGTGCCACCTGCCAGTCTCCCCATCATGTGCAGTCTTGCTGAGACAACATGTCTGCATGACCTTTCCCCATTATGCACCCTCCCATAGCATCCACTCCACTCTCCTGCAGTGACATCCGCATGTGTCCCTGTGGAGTAGCATCCTCATAACCTTACCAAGAAGCTGGAGCCCAGGCTGGTTCTCACAATGATGTGGTAGTTGTGCTGTGCAAACATTATAAATAGAACTTCCCTTCAATTATTATCAGCTCACAGATCATCAGACACTATCTATGGGAAACGCACACTAAGCAAAGTGGATCGATCACAGGTTTCCAGCTCTCATCATAGTATTACTATATAACCAACATTGACAAGAAAAAAAAAGAAATCTGCAAATGGGCAATGTAAGAGAGTTGTGTTCTGTAACTTACTCCAGGAGACAAAGCAGGCCCACTGAGATTGCCAGCATCCCTAAGCAATAAGGTGAAAAGAACCAGGAAAGAGTGAGAATAGGGTGGGTAGAGAGCCCAGTGGACTATAGTTGAGGATGAGGGGTGCTTCAGCAGTAAGTGTGCTACAGTGACTGTATTACAAAGAGGTAGACCCTGCTTCCAAAACACTAACAACAATGTAAATCCAATGGTACTTCAGTAAGAAAATTAAAAAGAAAAAAAAATGAAGGAAGAGGGTAATAATGAAGTGAAGAGAAAGAAAGAAAATGGGTAGTCAAAGCTAAATGAACACATGGCAAAGAATAGTGGAACCCAGGCTTGTTCACCCCAACCTCCCCACCTCCATATTAAACCACCCCAACCTCCATATATGTGTAGAGAATTGAATTTTCAGCATGTTGTAGGATCTGTTTCCCAAAAAAAGGTTCACATAGATTCACATAGAAAGGCCAGAGCAGGCCTTTTTCGAAACATGTCAGCTTGCTATGTGGAACTAAGGTCAGTGGGAACCCCATGAACCACAGGAGAAACTTCACCGTAGCCTTAAAGAAAGGTTTACCTAGATTTAGGGATATTTCCAAAACAACCACTTTATTGAAGAAACGTATCTTAAGACAGGGCATACATCTAGAGGCAAGGGTTTGTCATATGGAATCATGCCTATCTTACTCCGTAATGCCCCAGGCACCTTTGTCCAGAATACAAGGCACCAGTTTAGTCCATTTACCTTTAAATGTATAGCCACATAAATTCTCCATACTTACATATTAAATTTGGCCTCTTTCTTTTATCTCTCTGATGTTCATTTGTTTCTCTTCCCAGTATCAGAAGAACCTAAAAGAGTAGAGAAAATTTCCCCTTCACCCCACCAGTGTCAACTAAATCCAGTAGACTTAGTCATCAGCTAACAGTTGGTCAACCAGTTAGATGCCAATGCTGAAGAGATATTATTAGTAGCCAACATATATTTTATATAGAGGATCACTGTACTAACTATATATTGTGCACTATTTCTTTTAATCCTCCAACTCTGATTATTTCACCCTACATATGATTAAATATCTTTTTAAATTTATTGAAAATCTACTTGTTCTTTAAAAGAACTCAAATACTTTCTCCTCCAAGTGGAGGAATCTGATCTTGGCATTCATTATTTCCAAAAATACTTATGGAGACCCTACTGTGTGTAAGGTTCAATCAGTTTGGGTTTTCAAACATAATTTTATTCAAATTAAATTTTGTCAATTGTAAACATTTCTGATTTTCTTATTAGCTCTGAGCTTTTTATTTTCCATGATCATTTTTATATGTGTGTACACATATATATATGTGTATATATAATTACATATATAATTATATATATAAGCATATATATAATTAAGGTAAGATTATTTTACAATATTGCTTATGATTTAGGGGAATACCTTCCTCAGATGGATATCAACATAACATAGTCATCACCAAAATACCCATATCTCTTTTTTTACAGGGCAAACCCAGGGGAAAAGATGAAAAGGTGGTTGTGAGTCCTCACCCACAAGCTTAAGAACTCAAGACAAGACCAAAAAGAGATTCCCTGAAAAAAGTTTTTTTGAAAAGTTTTATGTACAAGGGAAGTAAGGAAAGGAAGAACAGGGAGAGAGAAGATAAACTGGCCAACATATCCTACCAGCAACACTATCTGAACTGAGATCAGAGAGAGAGCCACAGGCAGAAAAGCAAGAGGACTGTCACTTATGTGGTCAGTCTTCTGAGTTCAGCATGTCTTCTCAGTCCCTCCCCTAGTTCCCAGTAGTACCCCCACTCCCATTCATGAAGTCATGCTGATGGCATGCTGGGAGATGTTGTCCTAGGCATTTAAGATTTCCTCAACAGGAAGATGGGGTAGAGTTCATTCAAGAAGTTCCATTTTCATTAGTTTAAGGGTCCTCCAAACAGCTTTCCATAGTGACTGGACCAGTTTACATTCCCACTAGCAGTGTTCCTTTCTCTCTACATCCATGTCAGCACTTGTTATTGTCTGTTTTTTTAATGTGGGCCATTCTTACTGGTATAAGATGGCCTCATTGTGGTTTTGATTTGCTTTTCACTGATTATTTATGATTTTGAGCTTTTTTCATGTGCCTGTTGGCCATTTGTATTTCCTCTTTGGGGAAGTGTCTTTTTAGTTCATTTTTCTCCCTTTTTTTTTTAACTGGGCTCTTTGCTTTGTTTTTGTTAAGTTGTGTATGTTCTTTGTGTATCTTTGTTATCAGACCCTTATCACTTGTATAGAGGAACTTGCCTCTGACTCAGCAATCGCTCTTCTGGAAATCTACCCAAAGGAGACCTCAATACTTATACAAAGGAACACCTGTACCCAGATGTTTATTGCAGCACTATTTATAATTGCAAGGACATGGAAACAACCTAAATGTCCCAAAACAGATGAAGAAACAGAAAAAGATGTGGTATCTATACAGAATGGAATATTACTCATCCATCAAAAATGACACATTTGATAACTTTGAGATAACATGGATGTACCTAGAAGAAATCATATTAGCAGAAACAAGTCAGAAATAAAAAGACAGAAACCAAATGGTTTCAAATATATAGGGGATATAGGAAAAACAAACAAGAGGCCAGGAGGAAAAGTCAAAACCAGCTAACAATCAAACTAAAGTACACAACTGGGGGAGGGAAGATAGGTAGGAGAGGTCAATGAGGGGAGGTTGGGGTGAACTCCAGAAAATATAAAGATGTGAAATATATATATATATATATATTTTTTTTTTAAAGAGTTCATTCAGGAAGTCATCTATTGGTTCAGAATTTGCTCCTCATTGTTTCTCTAATACCTTAATAGACCATTAGGCCCCTCCTCCTCTTTGTTGTCACCCCTATTCTCCTCCTCCAAGAGCCCCAGTTTTAAGAAATTATGTTTCTAGGGTCTGTTTTGGTTTAGTTTTTTCAGTTTCTTGGTTTATACCTCTATAATCTGCATATGAGAAAAATTATCTAGTACTTAAGTCTTTCTCCTTCTGACTTATTTCACTCAGCAAAACACTCTTTGGTTCCATCTGTTGCCATGGATGGCAAAGTTTTTTCTTTTTTTTAATAACTTAATAGCATCTTATCATGTGTATGTGCCAAAACTTTGAGAAATCTCCATACCATTTTCCATAAAGACTGAACTATTCTACATCTGCACTAACAGTATATGAAGCTTCTTTTTTTTTTCACCAATATTTGTGTTTCTGATATTTTTAATATGGGTTACTCTTCCAGGAGTGAGGCAGTATTTCAATGATTTTGATTTGTATTTCTCTCATGATAAGTGATAAACATTTTTTTCATGTTTGTTGGCTATCTATATGTCTTCTTTAGGTGAAATGTCTTTTTAGCATTTCTGTCCATTTTTTGACTGGGTTCTTTATTTTCTTTTTATTGCATAGTATATTCTCTGTAGATCTTCAATACCAGGTTTTTCTTAAATGCAAATATTTTCTCCCATTTGGTAGGATGTCTTAATAATAGTTTCTTTTGATTTGCTGAAATTATCTTTTTATCTATTTTTTTACCATGAGAAAATAGCTTGCTGTCATCACCCAACAATTAAATGCAAAGTCATAACATAAAGGTATTCTGTCTGACTCTCAAGGCTGGCTACTAACCCTTATATTTGTTTTAAATCAGGATCCAGGGTTTATTATCACTCAGTCAAAAATGCCTAAGAGCAAAAAGATAGATTTGGCATATTCCAAGTGGAAATATTTTTATTCATAAGCACTCAAATTCAAAATTCAAATTCTTGGCACCTTCTATGATTGAATATATTTACTCTCTCTCTAGAACCAAAAGAAGATCTTCTGGAATGTCACTTCAAAAGCATTATTTCCTTCAACTCAAAAGGATCTTGGTGATCTTCTTTTAAGATACTGTCTCTTTGAGAGATCAAACCTAAATACAAAAATTAAGGTGCTTCCATAGTTTTGCCATTCTGTTGCCATCACTAAAACATGGGGAAATTGTTGCTGGCAAAAATTGTGGACCAAGGCTTTCTCCATCAACTGTTAACTTCTTTTGCTTGTACCTCAAGCACCATAGTCTATCACCTTGTATGAACTGCAAATCCTCTAAGAAATAAGTTTGCAGCAGTCATACACATCTTGCTACCTTGACTTCATGACAACAGTAAAAGAGAGCTAACCAACCATGCAGGCTGGGAGCTGGAGAGAACTACGTTTGTAGAATCCTGGTTCCTAGAGTATCATAAATCTCTTGAAGCTACTCAGACACAGAATTCCAAATGACTAGCCAAACCCACGCTGTCTAACACCATCATATTGACCACACAAAGGCTCAAATGTGGTTAGTCCACCTTGCATACAAGCTGTACGTTAAACTTCTAAGAGAATGAAAAAATGTAGTACCTCATTAGTAATATATTAATTATTACTAATATTAATATTACCAATATTAATATTAGTAATAATAAATATATTATTAGAATGAATCTCACTTGTTATACTTTTTTTTCTTTGAGGTAACATTGGTTTACAACATTTTATGTTTTAGGTATTTGACATTTTTATATATTATAGCATGCTCTTGTCTAAAAGACTATTTCCTATCCATCAGCATGCTACTGACCCCCATTACCCATTTGTCATTCCCTCATATACTTCCACTTCTTCACTTTTTTAAATGTAGTTTAAAACTGTTAATGATGTGTGTGGCTCACACCATATTTCTGTTAGAAAACCATGCTCTAGACACTTAAAACTATAGAGAGGATCCTGTGACTTATTAAGACCTCAACCAAGCATGTGTGATTTTCCATTTTATCAAATAACACTGATTGACTGAACATATAAAGCCCCCACTCCTCACTCACCCTCCCAACTCTGCCATTCTCTCCTTGTCCAGCCCTCTTAATTTCATGTTACTAAAGTCATTATGTTAACAGTTTATATATATATGTGGCTTACCTTTAGTAATGACATGAGAAATTTTAAAACAAAATGAAATTGCAGTTGATGTATACAAGCTTTGAATCAACTCTCTCCAAAAGTGAGAAATAAAAATTATTTCTCCCAAATTTTCCAAAAGGTATTTCTCTTAAAATATAGGCAAAATTACCTATGAAAGTTAAGACAAAACAAAATTAAAAATAATGCAAATCAATTTTTAAAATCAAAAGCTGCTTTACTTTGTCAAAATTCTATTAACTCTATTTAAAAACAAATTGATATGTGACCCTGGAATTCACTGTCTATCTAAATGTCAGTGTGTTACATGTTTCACAGCACCACGTCTAAACCTGATTATAAATAATAGTACAAATATATCTCAGTCATCATGTGCAATGTTTGTGAATACTGACCTAAGTGGTAGCTACTTTAGTTGGAATATGAAAAGAAGAAAATGGATGTTGGCACAAGCGAAAGATGACACTTTGGTTTTCAAGTCTCTGCTGTATTCACATGTTCTGAGAGGAAAAATTTGACAATTTAATTAGACTGTCTTCTAAGGGAAGATCTGACAACTTAATTAGCTTATCTTTTCCTTTACTTAAGTGCTCCAAAACTCAAATCTTTATCTCTCAAAATCTACAGTGGCACAACCTACTAACCTTAGTCCTTTTGGTTATTTTGAGACCACCCGGTGAGAGTTGTACAGAAGTGTTTCCCTATGGTCTGAATGGTATCAGTCATGGGAGTGGGTGTTTAAGCATACAAGTCATTTAATGCCAATGCTGAGCTTCAGGAGACATGTGACAGCCCCATGTGTTCTCACGTGCATTTACTTTGTGTGTTTGTGACACACAAGTCCTTCTGAAGCAGAGTGCCCACAGTAGAGTTACTCTTGCCTGTGTCTCAGGGTAAGTGAAGCATCATTGAATGCCACCATTTTTAGAGAGTACACTTTCATGAAACCAGACACTTATCACACAGCACTAACCTACAATTTCCTCCACTAGACCATAATTCTAGGCAGCCAACACCTGTATCTGACTTTTCCAGCACTGAATTTTCAACATCTAGCACTGGAATTTGGTGCAAAATTTTAGTTCAGTGAATGCTTGCCAACTCATTAAGTTACTAAGATCTCCAAGATCGTTATTTTTTTGTGTTATAGGGCACCACCTTACCTCATTAATATAGTTTTACCTCATAAAATAGAACAATATGTAATCCGTGTTGAATCTCAGAAGATTCTCTAATACATGGTAATTTCTCTGTTAATATTTGAATGATGTGTTACAATAAGTAAAGTTAGTAAACTCTGCAGCTCTATAGAGATCTCCTTTACCATTTGCAAAATAGAAGAAGCAATACTGTGTCAGAAGGACTATTTTGAGGATTTTATAAAATAATGTATTGACATATCAGCATTCAACAACTAAGTGTAGCAGTGTGAATTATAAGATTATGACAATGATGAGAACAATGAGAACGAGGAGGATGAGGACCATAATTACAATGATATCGAGCATGACATAAAAATCATGTAAACATACTCCAACCTTAATTCCAAGTAATTCATGTCACTCACTTCATCATACCATGAGGGCTTTGGAAAGGTCATAACCAAAGTTAAAGAACCAAAATCAAAGATTATTCTCAAACACTTAGACCACAATATATTAAAATAACTATCATTGTGCTTGTAATTATTAGTCAACCATAAAACATTGATTTAACATTCACTTAGGAAGAGAAATAGACTCAGGGAAGCAAAATTGTAGACTCACTTCCATGGAGGCATGTACTGTACCAATAGAAGTGACTTCCTTGAAGTGACTTCCAAATACAAGAAATAATTTATTAAATTACATAAGAAAGTATGTAGCACTATTAAGTTAATTTCTAAGACATATGCCACAGAAAAGGTGATGGAGGGGCTGTAGCAGAGAGATTGTAACTGAATGACAGAAGAAATGAAAAGAATATAAAAGAGGGAAGAGGAGAGGGCAAGAACACAGGTAAGGGAAGAAAGATCAGGAAAGAAGGAGGAAAGTACCAGAGTAGGGAAGTGAGAATACTGGGTCCATTCCAACAAAAGCAATAAAAACTGACATATTTATATTTATAATCAGTGATCCCTTTTCATTCTAGGTAATAGTTTCATATTTTTTTCTTGATTTTTGTTAGTAGGCAGACTGAAGCAGGCACACCTCCAGAACCCCCAAACCTGCCTGCTCTAAATAGGTTCTGCCATCTGCCACATAAAGACAAACCATAATATTAGTGCAATATAAGACCTTCAACAGAAAAGGACTTCAATACGATTAGTGTGCAATAAAAAGACAATTAGTGCCCAATAAAGAGAAGAGAAAAAATATGGTTTAGTTTTCCTGTGAGATACCCAAAGTTACCTGTCCCCTAAAGGGTGTATGCCCAGCAAACAGAGCTGGTCTAAGGCAGGGACACTGAGGCACAAAACCTTGCCACAAGTTCAAGGCACCCTCCAGTGGGGACCCC
Organism: Uropsilus gracilis; assembly: GCA_004024945.1. NCBI lineage: Eukaryota > Metazoa > Chordata > Mammalia > Eulipotyphla > Talpidae > Uropsilus > Uropsilus gracilis. The sequence continues at coordinate 29,231 of PVHY01014409.1, forward strand.
TAGAAAGGGTGCAGAAAGGATCAGGAAAGTCTGGAAGGAAAAGAACAAAATAAAAGTATAAGTCAAGATAAAGTATGCCATTGTCAGCCTTCCCAACTGTCTCTCACCTACCTCTCTGTCTCTTTCAAGTGTCTACCTCCATGTGCCCCAAGTTCCTGGTAAAAGTCAATAGATGAGAAGCAAGTGTTGCTTCTTCACACAGCTCTCTACTCCACATCCCTCCTCCAAGGCTTCTCTATAGTCCTCCTAAGTTCTCTCTCAAGTTTTCTCTCAGTCTTTTTTAGCTTTTCCTCCCTGATCAGCTCCACCCTTAAATAGATGGGATGGGAAACTGGAAGCTCCCTTTCCCATGGATATTACACTGCAATAGTTTGAATTGTCAGAAATAAGGCCCTGTCCCTTTGATGTTAAACGCTGCTGATCTGAGGAAGCAGATGTTACTCATGCAGCAGAAATAATCACCACAGAAATCTTGGATCCATATGAGAACTTCAGTTAATGCAAACTTTGACACAGTCTCTTGTTCTCTCTTTTCTGATTATTACCAAGCTTGTACACTGCAGCTCTGGGTGTTAGAAGTATCAGCCATTAGCACTCTGATCATTATTCACCATTAATTCCTGAAGCACTCCATCACCACAGCAGTTATTAACCATCTGGCATGTCCTTGTGCATGTTACTTACATATGGCAGTTACCCAAGTTAATGTAGCCATTTAGACAGTCAGGTTTTCACTCATTTCCAAAACACAGTTACAGGGATAACATTTTGTTAATACTAAATCAAGGCATTTTAATCCACCTCCTCATTTTCTAGTTGCAGCCTCCCATTTTCTGGACTATGGCCCATTGCTCCAGGAAAGAAGGTGGCCAGGCCATGACCTCTCTAACTAGCCAATAAGCTTAAGAGTCAGGTATTACTGAGAAGAAGCATTTGCTAAGTTTCTTCAGAATCTATTTGATACCCCAGAAGTCAGGTCTGGGAGACTTCAGAGTCTCAATTTCTCTGCAATGGAAGAAATTCAATCAAAAAAGTAAGGGAAAGGCACCCCTCTGGGCCCTCTTCTGCCTGCTGAAAGAGAAAGGGAAGAGGAAGCCAACAAGTAGTGGTAGGAAAGAAGAGAGCTAGTTGACTAAGGGGCATGAACCCCCAAAGTAGGGGCCCTATCTATTTGTTACTAGGGACTCTTAGAAGGAGTCACCTCCAAGGCTTCTCCAAACATCCATCTTTTTCCTCTACCCCAGGATGCTAGATGCCGCTTTGAAAGGAGGTATACTTGGAAGAGATGTCAGGATAAAATAACTAAGCATTTTTCCTAAAAGATTGGCAATATTGCCTAACAAACTAATCCAGTTAGACTGCTTTAAACCTTGAGGAATTTAAAAGATTGATTTAGAGGAAAACTAGATTTATGAACAACATAAAAAAAATAAAACTTAATCAACCCATCTGAGTAAAATTGCTACCTAGAATCTACGGTAGTAGCTATAGTCAACTCAGATTTTCTTCACTGATATTGAATTTCTGTGAATTTGGGTACACAAAATTGATGCCTCCATCTTGGGAAAAAATAATTTGCTTTGCTCATCTTAAAGAATAAATCAAATTATTGGAGAAATAGTCACCTACTTAAGAGAATACAACTATCTAACATCTTAGAGTACAATTTGCCCACAAAGAATGTAAGTTCAGCTAAAGAAGCAGGGTGTGATGCTCAGGCTAGTGTTTGTTATGCTAATTATATCATCTATCTGATATAAATTTATTATTCATGTCAGCTAACATTTACTGAGCCTATATTATGGGCCAATGTGCTGAGTACTTTAGCGGGATGCTACTGACTGGAAAAGCAGATAAATCCATGTAATAACAAAGAATATTATAACAGAAGTCAACAGCAGAAGGTTCTTTTATTTGGGTTATGAAGTTACTGCAAGAATAATTTGGATAAACCACCTGAAGAATTTAAGACTCTCACATCATGAAAATACAGTGTGGAGACAGTGTTTGCTCTACCCTCAATGTAGTGTTGTGAAAACCCTTTTGTTGATCTGCATTACAGACATTATTATTCATTTTTCTTCACTAAATTTTATGCTAAGAATGTAGGAAACCCCTTCTTACAATAAGACAATACATTTTTATTAATTTTGAAGTTTTAATTGAAATATACAAAGCGGTTGCCTTAGTGGGGCTCCAGCCCCTCTCTCATTCTCCCTCTCTGTCTGACTCCAAGAAACAATCCACCAGACCTGGAGATGGGGAGGGTGATTTCTTCTACTTCTGTCCACTCCTGGCAGTAGCTTGAGACTTAAGCCCTGCTCCTCAAGAGTACCTTGAGGCTGGGTTCCCACAATTACCACTTACAAGCTATTTGATTGCTGAGCTTTAGTTAACTTAGCCATTAAAAAAGGTATCTAAGAAACCTAATTCATAGACTCATTGTGCAAATATATCAATAAATGTGTGGAAAGTCCTTCATGGGGCACCTGGCACCTGTTTAAAATGAATTGAAAGTAGCTTATTATTTTTCCTATTCTTATTAATCACTTCCCAAGTGAAAACAGTTGTTATATCAAAGACTTTCCTAAATACAGGTTGTATGGGGTTAGTCCTGACAGTGAACTTCCTGACTTTCATGCTAAAAGACTCAGAGTAAGAAGATCCTTTTAAAAGCCCTTTATTGATGCCTGGTGGATCAATTTGTTCAGGTCTTTTCCAGTGACAGGTCAGTGTAAAATGTATCCTAGCAATTTAAGGAGAAATTCAATATTATGTCTTACCCCAGAGATAAAACCACCCCATTTTTAAGAAAAATCTTAACGTATCCTTGGGGTGGCCTCCAATCCAGTCCTTAGCTGGTTGGATGTTTTGCTATCAAGAAATTGTACAAACTCTTCTGTTGATTTTAGATCCTTTTTGATTCAAAATCAACATGTTAATTTTAGGCAATTATTTTTTTAGATCACAACACATTTTAGAAAAAGAACATTCATAATCCAGGGGTGCATTTATTGAGACTAGGTATAAGGTCTCATCTTAATTCTATCCTCACAGTTTTCTGCTCCTCTTATACTAAAACTTGAAAATAATTACCGTACTCAAAGTCCTCAAATTCCTCAGTGGTCACTTTGCCTTCACTCACTCTGGTCAAGTCTCTCCCACCAATTTCCATTGAAAGAGCTCTCGATCACCTATCCCTCCACACAGATTGATCTCAATCTTTACTTAATCACCTTCTCCCTAGTATTTTACTCAGTTTCCCTCCCCTCTCTCCTGAAGGCACTTTCTTTACTCCCCTTTCAGGACATTGCCACTACAGTTTTTCTCCTGCTTCACTAGTGTATTTTCCATTTCTTTTGTGGTTTCCCCTCTTTTTTCCAGCTTCTCAGTCCTAGAGTGCCCTGGAGTCTGACTGTGGTTCTCTTCTCTTCTGTCATCCAGGAATGTAGCAGGTACTCTAAAGAGCTTCTCTCTGTTACTCCCCAAGTTATATTTCCCAGTCCTGACCTGTCTCCCTAGCTCTAGTCTTACTTGAATGATTCCCCACAGCACATCTTAACCTGACTAGTGGCAGTGACCTCAAACCTCTCATCTAATGCCAAATTCCTTCCTTCCAATACCAATCTGACCCTTTCTCACCTCTGCCCATTATCTCCAGCCCAATCTACCCCCTTCTCCCAACCATACAATATCAGTTCCCCAGGGCTCTCTGCAGAGCAGGGTGGAAATGGGCTGTGAGTGACATGCATCATTTCTGATTTTCTAATAGTGTCAATCAAAACTTGAAAATAAACAGCTAAATTAGTTTTAACAATATAGTTATTGAATTCAATAGCCTAACATATTACTTTGCCAACATTAATCAATATGACTGATAATATAATTTAAATTCTTTTTTATACTATGTCTTCAAAAATCTATGGTATATTTCACACATCAGTGGACTATCCTTATTCTCTTTAGCAACAGCATAGCAACAACAAAGCTTTCAGAAAACACTAGTAACTGTATCATCTCTTAAAGTCCTGCAGTGTCTTCCCATTTCCCTCTGACTAATAGTCAAATTCCTGACCATGGCTGATGGAAGCCAGTCTTCATCCCTTGTGTCTGTGACCCCTCTCCTCCCTTTACCCTACTTCTACCAAAGAGGCTCTTCCTGGGTCCTTGCATGGGCAAGATACACATCACCTCCATGCCCATTGCCTCAGGAAACTTCCAGATGTCCAGAGGCTCACTCCTCACCCTGTCAATATGAACTCAAATTTACCTTCTCTGTGAAGACTGACTATACTACCCCTTTTAAAAGGAAAAAACTCCTCTCACCCACACACATCCTTGGCAATTCCTGCCTTCCTTAGACTGCCCTGTTTTCTTTCCACCCTGCTTTTTACCTTCTAACATGGCCTACAGTTAACTCCTCCCTGCTGGACTTCACTGTTTTTGTTCACCTGTTTTTCCTAGAGCCCAGAAGAGTACCATTAAGTACACACAGTAAATCCCTGATGAAGATTTGTTGAACTGAATCACATTTTTATTCACTTTATATTTATAAAGATTGTTCTTTGACCATTAAATAATCATCCTTATTATCATTTTATTGATTTCATGGTATATCATCTAAAGATGTGGTATATTTTATTTAAACTAACCTTAAAATTAAGGTGTTTCTATAATCATCATTGCAATATAGGTAAATATTTTTTGGCAAATCTGAGTATGTTTAGATCAAAGAAAATGTAAATTTGGGGATCTTTGACACATTGGTTTTATTAAGTCTTAGAGTTCCCTCTATAAACAAAGCTTGATGAACACTGTGATTAAAATTCCACGTGTATCTTGAATTTTTCTCCTTTGAATTAATTTCTAGAAGTGAAATAACTGGGTCAAGGGGTATCATTTTGCTATATAAAGACTGTACTTTTCTTAATTGTTAGCTGCTTTTAGCTAGATGAGTGGTATTTGTATCTTAACCAGCTATACAGTTATATCAAGCAGAGCCAGGCATCCTACTCATTCAGCTTCTTGGGTGAGTGTGGTCTACATGCAGGGTCTGGGCACCCCAGCCAGGCAGAGAGGCTCTATCTTTGGGAGCTGCATGGATTCCTTTGTGCTCAGGACTCCCATAGCCCCTGTCTGTCCCCAAACATGTCTGACTGTGTCAGTTTCCAGAGAACAGCCTTTTTGCCAGAGGACCATGAGGGGCTAGACTAACAGATTGATAGAACAGGGATATGTACTGTCATCTCCCAAGGGGAGTGAGAAGAGCCTGTCCAGGCAGTGGAACTATGGAGACCGGACTCACTATAAGAGGTGCCCAGACCCTCAACAGACCTTAGCAGTATCACAAAGCAGAAAATTGGGGGGAAAGATTCTAAGTTTTAAGGCCTAGGCTGGATGGTTGTAAGCTATCACAAAGTAGAGAATTGACAGATTGGGCAGAATTTTTATATAAAAGCCTTCAACTGGTGGACATAGCAAAGTGACGGTCTTAGAGCAATGTCTTCTGAAGGATGAAAAAGTTGTTAACTTTGTTGATTCACAGTCTACTCATCCAGAAATGGATATTCTTGGAGTAAGTGCCTGAGTTATTTTATTTGGACTCAGAATTGTTGAAAACAAAATTGGGGAAGTATGCTTTTTCTTAGAATTACTTGGCATAAAGAGAGTAAAGTATGTGTTCCCAATATTGTCTAGCATGGCCTATGAAAGGCCTATGTTCCTCAGAGATGGGTAGAAGCTGTTCCCCACCTTCTTGCTTGAGGCCTAGAAAATACAAATTACTAAATCTTTACTAGAGTAAAATGGGTTCCCTCTCTTTAAGTAGAATCTACTTTGAAGCTCTGAATTATAGTTTGGGGAGTCTGTTGGTACCTGGCATTGGTCTCTTTGTTCAGCCCCCAGGGCCCTTTGGGGGGTGTGTGTGTATACACATCAATGTGCATGTATCAGCTGCCCCAAGCCAGGCAGGTGCCCCTACCCTGAGCTCCATGGAGTCCTGACTATATTTTTCTGACATGACATTTAACAAAATCTATTGTACTCACCATCCTAGCATCCAGATTGGCCAGTGCACTCAAAGTATCTGGTAATCAGTTATGGATTCTCTGTCTCTGCAGTTCTTGGCACTGGGTCCAGCACATGGGAAGAATTCAATATGGGGCTTTGAAACTGGACCACTTAGAGCCAAGGCCAAGGAGAAGTCTTTTAGAAATAGCCCTTTTTGTAGAGTGAAGTTTCAGCATGACAGTCAAAGACAGAGAGTCCACTTCCCACCCACTTGCTGCCTTTGGGGTTGGGGATGCCCTGCTATCCTCAGAGCAGCCCTCAACCACCAGCCACCTAGTTGCTGCTAGGTTGTGGCAAAACTTTTGACTCTACCCCACTGGAGAAGGGACTGAGAGATGGCCCAGGGACTCATGTTACACATCTATAGCTCTTAATCTCATGTTACACATCTATAGCTCTTGATCTTTCTATATTCAAGAGGTCTTTCATCAGACCTTTATTAGCTTGATTTTCAAGTTTTCCTTCTAGAACATGTAACTTAAGGCACTCTCAGAGAGCTTTGAGTTCACCTAAACCAATTCTGTGAGTTTCCCTCCTGTGGCTTCCACCACAGAGCTATGGTAGAGGAAGAACAGCCAGTTCCTCATTATACCACCAGACACGCAGTCAGTGAGGCCCCACCAGGAAAGGTGAACCTGGAGGTTCTCTGTGCATCCTTAGAATAGAGATATTCAAGTGCCCCAGTCACCAGACAAGGGAGAATTATCCAAATCCTAGACTTCTGTGTTTATAAACTCCAATTATGGATGCCTCTGTAGACAAGTACTGAATTCCCCTCAGTTACCTCATCTTCTAAATACATCAAAGCATTAAAGATCAAATAATCCAGTCAAAGTGTTTAGAACCAACACAGTATGAGCATTACAAATGGGACAGCTATGGGTATTTCCAGCACCCACCGTGAGGCTACCCTCACCTTTTCCTTTTTCTGTCTACATATCAGTATTTGAAAATCTCTTAGTCTTTTTGTGTATAAAGCACAAATATACATATGTAGATACACAGTATACCAATAGTATTAAAATTTCATGGGAAAGAGCAGTTAAGGGAAAAAGTGTCCTCGGGGAAGATAATAATGAAGAAAAGACTACAAGGCAATTTCCTGGACTATGTATGAGAACTCAGAGCAACCTGCTCTCACCAGAAATGCCCAACCCCAAAGGAGTGCCTGAAAAAAACTACAGATCCCATTAAAAAAAAATTCACTTCCGTCTCAGGTGAATCTTCTAAAATTCCCTTTCCCCTCAGGATTTGGGGAAGCATTTCTACCTCTTTAGCAGGATATGCTGCTAGGGCAAAATGAAGACATGAAGGGCAACCCCTTGGGAAGCAATTGAGCGGCAACAGATTCCTGGCAGCTGCCTGGTCTCCCACCCAGCACTGGGAGTCCCCACCTTGCCAGCAAATATAAAAATGCTACTTAAGCAGAGTGGATCTAGAGGAGTCATCCCCAGCATTTCCCAAAAGCAAACTTCAGTTCCCACTTCAACAAAACCCCAACCCAGTCTACTCAGGGCCCACCATCCTGACAGCAACTGGTGAGATTAAAATGTACATGCAGATGACTACCACCAGGTTAATGACATTGCATCCAAATTTCAGCACATGATTGTTAACACCTGCACCCTAACACAGGCAGCACCTGGTGAAATTTCAGGCATTTGCTGTGTCAGTAATAAGGTGTGTGTGGGATTTTGATCAGTGTGTTTTTATGTTTTGCTGCCCAGGGAGGCTCTTTTGAATGAGAGATGTATTTCTTAGTAATTTAAATCAAGCCATGCAGCTAAGTTACTGAGTTGCCTTTGCATGGTGCTCCCTCTGTAATACCACTTGGCTAGAAAACCACTAAAATCCCAACACAGAGATAGTCGTGGAGTAATTGTTCTACAGTTATTTATTACATATGTGTAGGGTAAGTGAGTTAGTCAGACTTTTTCTTCCATTTGCCTGTACATCCAGTACCTATATTATTATGCCCTACACTGATTGTATATGTACCTGGGCCTAGTGGGTGTGCACATGTGTGAGTGGGCACACCTTTAATCCTTCGAAGAAAGGATTAAAGGGTGGTATCACCCCAGAGAAAGTAGAGAGCATGAGTAAGAACAAAAGAATGCCAGAGAGAGTGTGTGAAGGTACCTGGGGGCTTGCCTGCTTCCCAGATCCCCTGGTCCTGACCCTGTCCAGTGTATGTGTGTAACTGCTAGAAACAATAAAGAACCTTTGTAGATTGGTGAGCCTGATGCTTGCCCCAATAATTGGCAATGAGGATTGGTTGCACTACAGTATATTACTAAGATATTTATTAAGTATATATAAGTATAATAAGTATATTGTTAAGTATAATACAAGTGCTAAGTTTTATTTTAGCTCTGAGTTATCACCTACCTTTAACTTTATAACAATTGAAAATAAGCTAAGAGATCTCCTTGCCATGTAACTTAATCTAGTCACTCAACAGAAGTACAAATGCTCCAGTTCCCAGTCATGCTTCCAAGGGGCATCAAGAATAGGAATGTAGACTGATCCAGCCCCTGTGAAAAGCTGTGTAGAGTTTCCTCAGAACAATAAAAATGGATCTGTTAGAAGACCCAATAATTTTACTCCTTTGTATGTACCCAAATGGCACAGAAACACTAACTTGAAAGGAAACCTGCACTTATGTTTATTGTAGCACTATTGACAATAGCTAAGGTATGAAAACAAAATAAATACTTAAAAACAGATAAATGAATCAAGAAGACATGGTATATATACACAATAGACTACTACCCAGAAAACAAAAAAGATAAATACATGCCATTTGCAGTAACATAGATGGAGCTGAAAGGGATTATGGTGCACAAATAAGTCAGAAGGAGAAAGAAAAATACCAGATGGTTTCAGTTATTTGTGGAATATTGAGAACCCAAAGAAAAGTCAAAGATAAACCTTGAAAACTGACCCTGGATCTGAGGCATCAGGAGGAGGAGAAGGGAAAAGGAGAGGGATAAAAGCAGGATAGAGAAGAGCACATTGGCATATGGTACTGCAGGCATGGGCTGAGTAGGTTGAGGCAGGGGGGGCTGGAGGCAGACGAGTCCCCCCAAAATTTTTACACTCTCTGGCCTCGCTTTCTCTGGCATTCTCTTTAGATTCTCATATACTATCCTCTCCATGTTCTACTCTTCCAAGGGTGACACCACCCCTTTAGCCTTGCCTCCTAGGCCCAGGTGTGTCCACTTACACATGCATGTTCCACTTGATCCCTGGTGTGTACAATTATGGAAAAGGCACAATCCCATAAGTGCTGGTCTTAATGGC
>PVHY01014410.1:0-38570 GCA_004024945.1 Uropsilus gracilis
GGTGGGAGCGTCTCAGGCTGCGGGTGCACGGGAGAAGGAGGAATCCGCAGGGAGCCGAGGGCTGGAGGACTGGGCCCAGCGGTGGTGGGCAAGGGCAGCCGAGCTCAGCAAGCTGGTGCCCGCGTTCTCGCCGGAGGACGAAGCCTCGGGTGGCTAGGCTGCTCACGGCCAGCCCGTGGTGTCTCGTCCTGTCTTGAAACGCCGTCTCACCGCTCACGCCGTCACGTCTCGTCTCCATCTAAACTCTGTCCCCAGGGTCTGCGCTGGGAGCCCGAGCGCACCCACGGCCACGGCCAGAACCGCGCTCCCCAGGAAGGCGGGGTGGGCAGCGGGCAGCAGTTCAGAGGGCCCAGGAAGGTGACCTAAAACGCGCAGGCAAGGCCCACCTCCTGTGCGCGCCTCCGTGAGCGTCTGCGCCCGCCAGGATGCTCATAAAACACGCGCACCCACTTCCATCGTCCGTCGCCCCGTCAGCTGCGCGTCCCTGCGAACAGATGGCACCACGCACCCTTACCTGAGCCCCCGAGCTGGACACGGCGCTGGGCACACAGTGATGCGCAGAACCCAAGGTGAAACCACCAGCTTTGAGACATTCAGGTTTGCCCCGCGTAAGGTAGCTGCGTAGCCAACGCTTTCCGGTGCTTCCCTGTCACCAGTGTGTGTACCGAATCAACACCCCACACATCCTTGAATTTACTCAGTCACATCAGCACAGCTGGGAAGGAGAAAGACTGACGCTCGGCACCGTGATGGGGCGCCATCGGGTGGAAAACTGCCCCCCTCGGTGCGTGAGGTGAACCGCATTCGTCTAAACAAAGACGGGGAGATGCGGAAGACAGTGCTTTTTAAGGACATTCCGGCTCTTTCGGGTAAAAAAAAGTTGCTTTGTCGATGCCAGCGTGCTGAGAAAACTCTGGCTGCGTAGTCCAAAGACACTAAAGCGGATCCGGCCCTTCCCTCCCTGCTCCTGTTTTTGCCAGGGGACAGGCCGTGCCCTCTCTCCCCGACGGCCAGCGAGGGGGCTGCCCGCCGCTGTGTAGGCTGCCAAACCGGACACGGGGCTGGAAGTTCCAGGTGGGGACGAGCTGACCAGGAAGTCCTGTAACGGCGGCCGGAAGGCGGGTCCCACCCGCACGTTTACCGGCTACCCTAAGTACGGCGCAAGGAAATGAAACGAAAGAAACAGACTTCGGGAACTAGGTCAAGGTCCGCTCTCTTTGTGGACTAACTCATTCTCTCCCCGGCCCGGTTCTCTGCATTTCTCTCAGAGGAAAGCAAGGGTGCTCTCTCTCAGAGCGACAAGACGGACGAGACGCCGGAAGAACGTCAGCTGAATCACTGTCCACTCACTTCCTTACCTGACGTCTAAGCAGCGCAAGCGTCCGGACTGAGAAAACCGGAGGCTGACACAGGGCAGAGTGCTCTGCGCCAGCACAGAAGAGGCGCTGGACCAGTTCCGGAACAAAACACCCAGACCAAGAAACGACTCCGAAAAACCAGCACTAAGTACGGAACCGAGAGAAAAATGCCCATTCCGAGACCACAGTCGGGGCTCACAGGCGGCTCTGGCGTGGAGGCGGCGGCCACGGGCGCTGAAGGCTTATCAGCCCTGGGAGGGAAGTGTTCCTCAGCAGCACCAGCCTGTGATCCATCACTGCCCACGACACTGCGGCCCATCACAGTCCATCACTGCCCACGATGCTACGGTCCATCACAGTCCATCACTGCACCCAACACTACAGTCCATCACTGACCACAACACTATGGTCCATCACAGTCCATCACTGCCCACGACACTGCGGCCCATCACAGTCCATCACTGCACCCTACAATGCGGTCCATCACAGTCCATCAGCCCATGACACTACGGTCCATCACAGTCTATCACTGCCCAAAACACTACAGTCCATCATAGTCCGTCACTGCCCACGACGCTACGGTCCATCACGGTCCATCACTGACCACAATGCCCACGACGCTGCGGCCCATCACAGTCCATCACTGCACCCTACACTGCAGTCCATCACAGTCCATCACTGCCCACGATGCTGCGGCCCATCACAGTCCATCACTACAATCCATCACAGTCCGTCACTGCCCACAACGCTAAGGTCCATCTGTTTCTTCAGGTAAAAAAGTGCAGGAACAAAGTGTCCAAAGAGTAACGCGACACACTTAGAAAAGTACTTGTGAATGGAAGGTAACTTTGAGACACTCTGATTTTTACAAACTCTGCCCCAATCCCGCCTGTGCTGACAGGCTCCTCAGGGTCAGTGCAAAGGAGCAGAAGTTGGTAGATTTTACCATTCTGGGAAGATTCCTAGCACCTGCGCGGCCGGTCCAAGCTTCCTCCGTATCTGGGGAATCAGCCTAGAGTCGTCATCACGCAGAACGACAGGACCGAAGCGCGACCTGACTCGAAGGACGAGCAGGCCACTCCAGACGCACGTCCGCGCCAGCCTCAACCTCCCAGGAAGCCGCTGAGAAGCCACCAGCCTGGCCGGCAGCTGCGGGGGTACCCTTCCTCAGCGCAGGACAGCCCGAGAGGCTGACGCGACTCCAGTCAAAGACAAAAGAAAGCCGCTGAGAAGAAACCTCTAGGGCAGCCAGCACACCGGGAAACGGGGAAGTCGAGCGCCGATCCTTGCTTTGCAGCTACAGAGAACGTCTACGCCTCCACCGGGAGGGAAACCATCCGGGAAGGGGCCCCCAGAGCCAGGTGCCAGCACACCCAGCACAGCTCAGGCGACAAGCCCGCGAGCACCGGGCGCGGCTGACAGTGGCACCGGGGCGCGTCTCTCACTCTGCCACGCGCCCAGCTGCGTCCAGCCACGATCAGGAAAACAGTGCTGTGCGTGCTCAGAAGACAACGAGTCTTCTAGGAAGAATCCAGTCTGAAACGCATCCATCAAGCGGCCAGCACCACCGCTACCTGTCGGCAGCTCCGAGCTGGTTTCCGCTGTCTGCGAGCCCTGAGTTCTTCCAGGGGAAGGGACTGCGTGCCAGCCTCTCTCGGGCCAGAGGGCTGCTGCTGTCGGCCGACCCAGAGCGGAAGGGGCACTGGGAAACGCTCGGAAGCTGACGCGCTGTCCTCGGGGAGAACAGGCTTCCGGAGCAAACCGCAGCAGCGCCCGCTGGGAGCCAGGAAACCTGGGCTGGGTTCCATCTATGAGCACGCGCGGGGCGGCGCGGGGCGGGGGTGCCGGGGCGGGGGTGCCGGGGCAGGTGTGGCTGCCAACGCTCACCTGAAGCGGAGGGAGGGAGCCGGCCCCTCGGAAGCACCGCACGGATGCAATCTCGTCAACAACGCTACGGCGGCTGAAGCACTGCCCGCCCCGGCCTCCCTCCTTACGCATCCGGTTAAAGTCTCAGCGCAGCTGCACTCTCTGGAAACGACGTCCAGCTTCAAATTAGAGTACGAGTTTAAGTGCGGCGACTAGAAGCAGCGCCCAGTCCTACTGGGGCTGTGTGATCGCGAGGGAACTGCCTGCTCTTTCTACGCCTCGGCCTCGTCACCTACTTGAGGGAGAAATCACCCCTGCCTCCTCGGTTGGGTGATGCTCAAAGGAAGCCCATCTTTGTCAAAAGCTGAGCAGAGGCCCCCCTAGAGCAAGCGTCCGGTGACTGCGCGCTGTGGCGCTGGTCTGGGTTTGGCTGTTGAACACACCGCTGAACGCCCGGCGCACACCCAGTTCGCGCCTCCGGGCGGGGCTCGGCACCGCCAAACCAGGAAGGACAGGACGGGAATCGCTCTGAAGGGGACGGTGATGACCTCTGACCTTCCAGCTACCTCATTTTCTGTCACATTCTCGTCTTCTTGGGCTTAAAACACCTCACAGGAGATGCGTAGGAACAGGAAGAGCGGAGGACGCCCCTCAGCGAGGGCTGACGCAGAGGCCACCTACCTGTGCAGCTCTTCTGTTTTGTCTTCAGTTGGACCTACAGTTAGTAAACAATGACGGAGGACAGCTGCCATGACACGGAACTGGTGAGAGTCGCTCTGCGGCAAATCAAAGAAAAAGAAGAACAGTTGGCGGTGGAATGCCTCCAGGAGGGAGTCGGTACATGCTACGTCCCCGGGAGTGACCTCAGCGCCCGTCTGCCCCCCACCCCCGCCAAGGTTACCCCTAGACCACACATGGCAGACACCGGGCCGGGCCGGGGGGCGTCCCCGAGGCCACACTCAGCGAACAGTCAGGATGCCTTAGGAACAGCTGGCGCCATACCCAGGGACGGCCGGAGGCAGCGGCTGGCCGAGTCGCTCTTTTAACGCCAGCCAGGCACGCCAGGACCGTCGGCCCTGCTTTGGCCCGTCTCACGACCACGTGCATCTTCTCCGGTTCCAGAAAGCCCAGGCTGGTCTGCCCCAGCACACTTTGGGGCTCTCTCGTCGCGACAGCACGCTGCGTTGTCGGAGGGGAGTGCCTGCGAGGGGCTGCGCTTCAGAGACCAAGGCGCCTCACCCCTCAGCTTCCAAAGGGAATGGCTTAGAACCTGACTTGCCGACTGTAGCTACTGAATTTCCCTGACTTCCCAGCTCCCCTGCGTCAGACTCAGCGCCTCCAGAGCTACCAGAAGAGGCGAGGACACGAGATTCGCCTTCACTCCTCCATGTTCCCAGCGCGCACTCCCCGGCGGAGTCGGGGAGAACAGGGCAGGCGGCAGGAAATCAGCTCACCGCAGGGGGGTGGTGCGGTTTACTGCCCGGTTTGGGGGCAACCTCGGGCCACGGCCCTTCCTTTAGTCGCCGGCATCAAAGTCACAGCTCTTGGGGCTTCTGGTGAGATGACGTGGAATCGGTGACGGTTATGTCAGTGATCCAAGATGTGTCATACTTCGGGAAGATGCCAATTACGTCAAGAGTTGCCGGGCAGGTGGCTCGTGCCTGTAGGTGGCAGCCTAGGGAGCCACGGCCGGGGCCAGGGATCGCGGTTCGAGTCCCGCCGGGGGCACGAAGCGAGACCTAGTTCCAAAAACATAGCTGGGCGTGGAGGCGCGCGCCTGTCACCCCAGCTGCCTGGGAGGCTGAGGCTGGGGATGGCTGGAGTCCAGGGTACCCTGGGCAACGAGAGCCTGCGGTTCCCCGGGCAAAAAAAAAAGCTATTCAAAATTCCAGCTCTTTGGTATGATTTACTTCAGTTCCGATGTAACGGGCAGTACAGCCACGTTTATCCACAGCACAGTCTCCTTTCACACATGCAGCAGCCCTGCCGAGGAACGGGTGCTGCTTAGAGAGCCCAACACAGGGCAGGGCAGGCTTCCACCGCCCACGAGGCAGCGACCCCGCCGGACACAGCACACACCACATCCCACGCAGCGTGGCAGAGATGGAGGCGCAGTGGCAAGATGGGAACAGCGCTGCGCTCACAGCCGGGCATCCGGGGAGGGGCCCGGGACAAGGCGCCCCCGCGGGCCTCTCCCACACGCGCGCCCCGGGGCTGGGGGTGAGCGGGGAAACGGAAGTCGATGCTCACCCGGCGCCCCCGCCTTGCGTGAAGCGCGTGCGAGTGAGAAGATGGAGGCGGACGGAAGCTGAGCAGGACACACAGACCGAAGAGGTGCACGGCAAGACGCATGTGTGTGTGTGTATGGGGGGGCACCAGCGGAACGTGAGAGGCGCTGAAGGCGGCCGCTGAATAACGACTCCCGCTCGCCATCCCCCTTCAGACGCCGGAACCCAAGTCCTCTAACCCGCAGGTCCACGTAGCCTGAGCTGTCAGGAACACGCTGACGCGCACGTGCAGTTCGCCCACTAGCTACCTCTTGCTGAGAGCACGTTTCCCTTGGTCTTGAAGACTAACTGGGAACTACAGCGCCTGCCCTACCGTCCATCGCCTTAACTCCAGCTCCCGCAGCCCTTCTCCGTTCCCGCGCACGCGGACAAGCCTCGTGCAGAACGACCCACTCTGGCCTTCCCGTTGCTTGCAACCGTAAGCCAAAGGCAACTTCCTTCCCTGCCATCTCCTGCTGAACCAGTCTCCACAACACCAGTTCCCACGCTGGGCCCGAAGCTCGCAAGGCTGCTTTCCCCGGGAGCCACCGCCTTCTCCTCCGCTCCCTGTTCAAGACGGCGACACGGCTGCGGACTCCCGCAAGCCTGCGCCTCTGCTCTCGGACCACGGCTTCCCTCCTCTTCCAGGTCTTGGCTAGAGCGTCTCGGCGGTGGCGCGTGGCCGCCTTCTCCAAGCAGCCGCCTCCCTCCATCATTCCCCCGTCCGTCTCCCGGTTCTTTTGTGAAATCCTAGCTTTTAACCTCGCATCTGTGACACAGCTCCTCTATGTCCCCTCTCCCACGGGCGTGTTGCTTCCACGGACTCGCAGGGCACGTGTTCAACAGGTGAGGCTTAACGCAGCCGGTCAGGGAACGTCAACAAGAACCTTTCCAGAGCGTGCGTGCGTGAGTGTGCAGCAAAAGCATGTCCACAACAAGAGCACACCCGCCCGAGCAGCCCAGAAGTGACGCCGCGCCAAGACGCAGAACCCAGAAGGCCCCGCCTGCTGCCAGCGAATGACAGTCGGACACGACGGGCCGCAGCACCACTGAGGCTGGTCGCTGAGACCCACAGCGCGGGAGGGCGGCGCGCGGGCCCTGTCTGATCGCTAGCATCACCCACGCTGCGCGCAGACAGAGGGGGCCCGCGTTCCGGCCTGAGAGGAGCGCAGCCCGCCGCGTGCGCGCGGATGGACGTGGCGCGCGGATGGACGTGGCGCGCGGATGGACGTGGCGCGCGGATGGACGTGGCGCGCGGACAGCGAGCCGGCGCCCTGTCGGCAGCGCTGTGCGCACGGGAGAGGCGCGCGCGGGCAGACACTCGCCGGGGCCTCCGTGCGCAACACGGAAGTGCACGGGAGCTGCTCTCTGCCCGAGCGGACAGCTGGCCCGTGGCAGAGCTGAGCCAGGAGCAAAAGCGCCGCTGACCGCAGCAGCTGCCCCCGTCCCGCGGCGCTGCGCTGCTCCCGCCGGGCGCTCAGGCGGTCGCTAGCCTGGGCTGGCGGAAGGCGCTGCCAGGTTCCCGCGCGTTGGCGCCGTTCCCGCCACAGCGGGGGCCTCGCCAACGCGGGCAGCGCCAGTCTTCTAACGCCAGCGCTGGCTGTGGATGGCTGCGGTCATGTGGACGGACCGCTGTGGACGGACCGCTGTGGACGGACCGCTGTGGACGGACAGCTGTGGACGGACCGTGGCGACGTCGCGATGCACTCCGCTGAGAACTGATAAAGCTGCAGCACGCCCGCTGGCCGTTGGGATGGCGCTTCCGGGAAACGCTGGTCCAAGTGCCTGGCCTGTTTCGGCTGGGCTTATGGACGTGTGGTCCCTTCCGGCCTGTCCTGGAGAGGGTCCTTCACGGCAGATCTGCGTGGCATCTGGCGGCCTACGGGTTTTCTTCTCCCGAGAACTCACCTTCGTGAAGACCAGTTTGTCTAGGCTTTCCTCTACCGGTCGATCTTTCTTTTGTCCTGCTTCAGAAATCTTTGCCTTCTTAAAGATAAAATCGTAAAAATAATCTAGTTTCTCCCCAAAGTCTTACTATTTTGCCTTTGGTATTTCGATCTCTTCTCCACCTCATGCTAATTTTTTGCACATGGTGTAAGGGAGAGCTTCAAGCTCATTGATTCAGTGCAACTTTTCAAACAGCCTCCCTTTCCCCACAGCACATCAAAGTTATCTGTAACCTAAATCACTGGCGTGCATCTGTGCAGACTGTTACCTGGACTATTCTACTAGTCTCCGTCTCGGTGAACAGTGTTGGTGCGTTCTACCACTTAAGAGTCTTACTTAACAAAGGTTAGAGAGCACACGCCTTCCTGCTGCTGGCTGCTCTGCCGTGAGACTTCCCGTAAATACTTGAAATTCCCTCATCACCTGTGCCCCACTGGTCAAGCGGGTGAACGCTCCAGTGGCACCAGGAAGCGGGAAGGATGAAACACGACTGCTCTTTATGAAACACGAGGCAAGCGTACTTCATGCGACGGTGACTTAGTTGTTCCGTGATCTCAAGTTTGGATCATCCTTGAGGCATCGTCATCCCCTCCTCTCGGAGGTCCCATCTGGCTGAGAAGGGAAAAAGCCCGATGGCAAAGGGAGGCAGAGGCGAGAAGGCGAGAAGGCGAGAAGGCGAGCGGCTCGCTGCGATGGTGGAAATGAAAATGAGGCGACGCCGAGGGGGGGAGGACTTGAGTTGCCCGGGGTCTCTCTGAGTTGGCCTCACCGCACAAGCGCTGCTCCCACTACTGTGCTACTGCGCTGGTCTGGCCGGCGCAGGGTTTGGGAAGCTGCGCTCCAGCAGTCTGGTGAAGGCACCCTCGGTTCCTCACGCCGCAGCACCTGATGTCTGACTTAAAGGGGACACGTAGCCCCGGTGAGCTTGCGCCGATTATCCCAGAGCGGTCCCAGTGACCTCGGGAAGGCTAAGGAAACTGGTTTAGGACTCTTCTGTCTCAGGTCTACGAAGGGCACGCACACGCTCACATACATGCGCCCTTACCTGGCGTGACAGCTACATCGCAGGGCGCGCCTCCTCTTACGCTTTATTTAGCCCTTCGCTCGCCTTTACCACAGCGCTTTGTCCTGCTGAACCGCCCACGTTCAAAAACCTTTCCTTTTACAGGAAAAAATTATGTACTTTATCAGCCTTTTGCACCCAACGTGATGCTGTCATATGGACAAGTGATTTTTAAAATTAATTTACAGGAGGAGATACTAACGTTACGGTAGTGCCGTAAGTTCCAAAAGGCTAGGGAGCTGCCACTCTGAACGCTACCAGTAGCGCATTCTGATAGACTTCAAAGATCTAAAAGGTGTTGTAATGCTCATTTCTGTCAGTTTTGGGCTATTTCTTTCAGTTTATGCTTTATAGACACGGCCCATTTTATGTCCCATTTTACTTTTCACTAGGCAAGTATTTACTGAGCACCTACTCTGTGCGAGGTACGGTGCTTAGCAGAGAAGACCGTGCCAGTGGAATCAGCTCAGAGATCTCGGCTGTGGTGTCTGCGGCCTCTGTGCATTGCAGAGGTGATCCATTTTCCAAACCGAGGAAACAGAAAACACTGTCACCCGCAACTGCATAGCCTCCTCTCCTTAAATGCCTAATTTTCCCGTTGGACTGTTCTCTGAGGGCGGTGGTGTTGTGTCTTTCGTCTTGTGTGCCTAACAGAATCTGGCACATTTTGGACATTGAAAAAAAAAAAAAACGAAATGATTCAATAGCGTCATTTTTCAGGAAAAATGGTCAGTAAGTCATTTATATAATTGGTACTACTATATCCTTCTTCCAATTTTCCTCCAGAGCCTCTAAAATAATCGCGGCACTAACCCGGTGGCATCCTAACTGATGTCACAAGGGACACTTCTGTTGCAACCACTCCAGACACTGACAGTTTGATCTCACTCGAATCCGCATCCCCGACCGCTCGGACCCTTGAACTCGCTCTCTGTCTGCACTCGGTCGTCAGGCTCCAACATGCCGGCTGGTCCCCCGCAGCTGCCGTTCCCTCGCACTGGTCTCTGGGAAGCTGAAGGCAACGTGTGCTCACGGAGGCTCTCCTGGACAGCGCGCTCTCCCGTCTGCGGAGACTTGGCAAGATGGCGACCTGGCAAGATGGCCAAGCAGGAGGGACACAAGACCGTTTCGATAACCTCTGCCAGAACTGATGCCAGGGCCTAGCAGAGCAATCACTGGCCTCCCTAGACATACTACCCTCGGAAAAGGGAGCGGGAGTGAGAAGGGAGCTTAGCGTTGGGAGGCTAAGACCACGTTTCCGTGGACCGAACGGAGAGGCATCTCCAAACCTGCTGGTGGCATCGGCAGGCAGGAAGGAACTTAACAAATGTGCACGATCTCAAATCACCACCTAGTCACTCATTTCCTGGCTTGGCAGGCTGCAAAGGACCAACGGTGAAAAGAGTAACTAAATACTAACTAAACAGTGAAAGCCAAAGCAAACATTTGGAGTTTCTGTAACGCTTGAGCTGCAAAATAGGTACGGATTTCTTGAAAAGAAATGCCCAGGGTTTGAAAAGGCATACACGAGCAAGCTTTCTCCGCAGGTGAGTTTGGCATTACAGGTCAAAAACTTAGAGCTCTGAAAACTTGGGCTCAACAACTTCAGGACTGTATCACTGCATTTTACAGCAAGAAGATACACGTCAGCTAGCTAAAACAGACTGTGAACAGTATCTGCCAGAGAGGTTTTTCTTAGACGTCGCTAACTCTTCGTAAGGAGTCAGCCTTCGTCGGGTCTAGCGTAGCCAGCAAACTAGGGAAGTGGCTGTCAGGACTATTTGGGCTTTTTCGTTACGGAGCTGCTTTTGTCTTTCTAGATGACGTCGAACCGCGCTGGAGCCGCAGCAGCCGGAGGCGATCCCTTCAGACGAGATCGGGCGCGTTCAGGGTGGTATGGCCGTAGACTGGAGGCGATCCCTTCAAAGCGAAGGTTGGGGAGCCCCAGCACTGCCTGCCCGGGCCCGGAAGCCACTCCAGCGCGCGTCGAGGCTTCAGGCGCCAGGCTCTGGAGACGCCGCAGCGTCCACTCTGGGGAGGAAAGACCACAGAAGGGCCGCATCCAAAGGACATATGCACCTCTGCTTTACGTTTCGAACAACGGACAGCAGTCCAGAGAGATACACGCCTCTGGTAGTCTGTGGTTGATCGATGTTCTCTTACTGACGAGATCCTTTTAAAAAAGCTTCCACGGTGGGAACGCGTCGTTCTCACGATAAGGGAAACAGTGGACTGCGCAGAGACTTTTCCATATGGCTGGACGGCGTAGCCACCGCTCACTACACCGCGGGGTGCCTGCTTGCAGACTCCGGATCCTTGCTACGTGCCTTCTTAAGGAACAAGCGTTCTGTCGCACAGAGCTCTGAGTACGGCCACTTCGCCGTGTTAAGCTTCTTCTAGCCCCACTAGTCCCTGTCGCTACAGGAGACTGTGAGGGCGAATCTCAGTTTGCTGATACCGCCTGCAGGTCACCCTGCATGCTACCCCCTACTCCAGGGATGTGGAGCCCCTGAGGCATCACCCTGTCTGTCAGGAAACCGGAAGCAGCGGGTTACCCCATCTGGGGCGCAGTTTACGCAACAGAGGATCCCACAGCGGCAAAGCGGCCGTCTCGGCTGAGTTCCGGCCAGGAGCGGAGAAGTCCAAGACGTCAGGACCGACCGCGTGCGAGAAACACCCCCAGGAGAACCAAGTCAGTGGGGAGAAAACATTGAAGATGCTTCCAAATACCTGGTTTCAAAGCATAGCGCGTGTGTGGACGTCCCCACATCTATCTTTCTCTGCCAGGCCCCAGGAGACACTGACCACCGCCCCCCACCGTCGTCGGGAACTGCCGTCCAGACATCGTCAAGTACTTGCTTAAAAACACAGACCACGTGCAGGCACTTTTCTCAGAAGCCTGCACGGCCCCACAGGGCCGCACCGGACGACGCTGCCGGAGCAGACGCCTCACGCAGCGAGAGCTGCTTCCCGCGGACGCGGCGAGACGTTAGCATCCGTGCTGAGGGCCACGGTCAGCAAAGACCATCAGCTCCGCGCCCCAAACACTGCGCTTCTCCGCGAAAACGTCAGGCCCCAGGAGCAAGGGCACACTTCACGGCCGCTTCGCGTGAGACTGCTGCCTTCCGTACGCCGAGCTCCGCCTCTCTCGGCGCGTCGTTCCCGTGGGTGCGCAGACGGGCTCCCCCAACCTGCCCGCGTTGGGCGGCGGGAAATCCGAGCTGCGGAACAAGATCTTAGTCTCCAAGTAAGCCGAGTGGCTTAAAAGAGCCTCCCCTCCGCGCCGAGGCACCAAGCGCGTCCTCAGGACGGCGCGCAGACACGGAGCGCCGGCGGCAGCCCCCCGCTCCCCGCGGCTGCCCAGGCACCTCACAGGCTTCCAGGAAGGCTGCGCAGCGAGACGGCACCTCACAGGCTGCCTGTCCAGTCCTGGCTGGTCAGCTTCACGGCCCGAGGGGTGGCCTCCCTCTAAGATGGCAGCGCGGAAAGCAACCAGGTGCTCGCGAGCCGCGCTGCTCCGTTCCCCTCCCCACCTTCTCACCGACACCCCAGGGCCCGAAGAGGCACCCGCCGGGAAGGCACGCGACGCTCGCTTGAGGAAAGGAGCCCCGGCCGGCATCGTCCGAGACAGCCGTCCCACCTCACCCCGCTCCGGTGATGCGTGCTGCCCGCAGAGTGGCCGCGGCAAGACTCAAAGGGGCTGAGGCCCACACACGACTGACGGGGCAATCAGAATCGTCCCTCTTTTCCCCACTCAGCACTCTTCCCGTGCGGGCAGCTCGGGGCGCCCCCGACTAAGGGCAGGGAGCCACGCACGCCCTGCTCCACCTTACCTCTTTGTGCACCTTCCAACTGTCCAGTGTCACATTGAAGAGCGCTTTGAGGGCCTCGATGGCGCAGTCCGTCTCCTGAGGCGAGAGAGGAGGTCCGTGAGGGTCTATGGCCGACTCATACTCATCGGTCCACTTGATGCTAAAGGCACTTTCCAGGATCTGGGTTAGCAGCGGAAGTCCCTGGAGCTCGTAGCGCAACTGCGACCTGATGTCGGTGTGCAAAAGTGACAGGAGGAAGAGCAGACGCAGGTCGAAGCACTTAATGTCACTGACGAACTTCCGGTCCTTGCACTTCCTCAGGAGGTGACAGAGCTTGGCAGCCAGGCTGAGCTCCAGGCTGAGCTGCTGCGCCACCTGACTGTTGAACACGATGTTACACAGGCATTTCAGGGACTCCACGATCACCGGGAACTCGGACGCCTTCTCCAGAGGGTCGTCCGGGTCGCTGAGCTTGGCGAGGCGCAGCAGGATCTGCATATTCTCCTTGGTTGTGACAGGAACCAGAACCCTCTTGTCTCTGGAGAGAATCCGGAGAACTTCCAGGCAGGACGTCTGACACGTGGTGGGGATGTCCTTCGCGAGGACCCTGAATATGCCTTCGCAGAGTTTCTGGAAAACAAGAACAAGCAGGCAGCAGTCGCCACTTGACCGGCGTGTGCCTCACACGGCTCAAGACGCCACCTCCCCATCCGCGCGCCTAACAGCACCAGCCATCCAGCTGGACGGCGACCATTTTCTGAATCTGAACGCTGGGCGTGGGGGACCCGCCGCCGCGGGCACGCCCCGCCGCTCACAGACGTGGGCAGCGGGGCCGGAGGGCTGTGCAGGCCGAGCCCAGCCACGGACGTGAGCTAGGGAGCGAGAGCCGCCGTCTCCTAAGCCGCGACCAGCGTCCTCCCCACCAAGCCGCGCTCTCTTTCGAGCTGACCGGCCTCGAGCACCTCAAGCGGCCTTGTTCCCACAGGGCCCCAAGGCCAGACGACCTGCAACCTCAGATGCGAGGCGATGGCTCGGAGTCAGAGCCGTTCCCCTCCCGGAGCCAAGACTGCTGCCTCGAGGCGGGGCTGGCACAGCTGCCCCGCGCAGGTTACCTGCGACGATGACCGAAGTGGCGAGCACCCGTGCTGCCTTCAGGGGGGTGTCCCTGAGCCTGACAGCGCCGCCCCGGGTCCCTAACGCTCGCTCTCGCGGAGCGACCGCGTGGCGCCATCGGATGACCCCAGAGAAAGTCTGCTGCCGACGCGGTGCCCACGCGGCTGCAACCGGGGCTCGCCTGGCACGAGGGGGCCTCGGAGCCTATCCCGGGAGCTGCTGCCCGGCCCGGAGCACCGGCTGCAGGCAAGGATCCCCACTGGGCGTCAGCTGGTCAGAGTCCCCTTCTCTGGGGGGGTCCTGTGGGAGAACCTGAGGCTCGGACGCGCAGGGGGTAGGCGGGGTTTCGGGTCCCCGCCCTCTCTTTGCTTGGTGCAGGGCGCGGGCCCCACGACGCTACGCAGCCACGCCGCAGTCCCGCCGCCGGTATCCTCGCCCAGGCCCTCCAGGGTGGCTCCGCGCCACAGTGCTCTCTCGCAGGCGTCGCCCCAAACCTCCGCACAAAAGGAGCGAAAACACTCCTTTCGGCGCCAAATTCAAGAACCACAGACGGTTCCCTCACGCGCGACTCTCCGCTTTTCTTCCCCACAACGCGGGGCCGGGCCCCTCCCGCCCACACCGCGTGGGGGACAGGCCCTCTAGCCGCAGTGACCGCTCCCGCCCCCGCTGCTCCCGGGGAAACAGGCCCAGGGAAGAGCGGACCGGGTTCCCCGCCCCGCCCCGGCGGACAGCTCTCCGCAAGGAGGCCGCCGGTGGGCCAAGCGCTGCGGTCCGCAGGAGCCCTAGGCTGCTGGCCTTCCTCCGCGCGCGCCACCACACAGCTCTACACATGCCCGTCCGGAAAGGGCTGGACGCGCCACAAGGAAGCGGGGAGGGAGGAGCCTGACGAGCTAAACGAGTGACACAACGAGGTGGGCGCCGGTCCCACCACACCTGACGCCTGGAGGGGGTTGTCACCTGACACGGCGACGTCACTGAAGTGCTTTGCAAAGGACGGGGCTGGGGGTGGGGGCCGGCATTACAGACGCCCAGAGCGGGACTTTTCTCCAACGGCGGGTCTCCCCCACGGGAGACAAAGACGTGCCGCGCAGCGACTCCACGTGGCGCCTCCCTGCGGGTGGGGGCTGACAGCGCGCCCAGGTTCCAGCCGGGGGGAAATAACCCACCTCCCTGGTAAAGGAGCAGGTGACAGTGTGCGTGACGCTGGAGTTCCACACTCCCCATCAAACACAGCCAAAACGGGCGCAGCGACAACCCACGCCCCGACCCCAAACCTGTGGCCAGTCTGGTCCTTTGCTTCCGCGTCCAGACTCAAGCGAGCCGCGAGCAGCACGAAGGCACGCCGCCACCGGAGAGGCGCCCCCACGAGTCGGAAGCGCCTACAAAACTCATGCTCAAAAGCGCCCGCTGGATGGACTAGAGTCAGGGCACCCGCAGGACACGCCCGTGCCTCCGCGCGGCGTCCTGCCACGGACCGGCTGTGCGCAGCGGCAACCGCCCGGCAGCTTCGGGCCCACACGTCTCCGGACACGCAAAGGCGCTTTCCGCACAAGACGCCGCTCCGCGCGCCCCCGGAAATGCGGCTCTCCCAGCCTCACCGCCACCACGCAGGGAAGGAGGCGACCCCCTGTGAAGACGCGCCTGGCTTCTCCGCGCACCGGCTGACTCCCAGAGACCATGGAGGAGAAACTGCCCCTCGCGGGGCACGGCGGGCGGGCCCCCTGGGCTGCGCACACCGGGCAGGAGGCCTGGGCCGCAGCACCCCCACCCCGTCTGCGTGGCCCTCGCTCTGCGGGAGCCCAGGGCTCCGAGGTGCTCTCCTGTTTCGCCCTGCCAGCCAGCGTCTCCCGTGCCAGCACCACCTCTCAGAGGCGTCTGCTCTCCCCGCAACAGGTGCGGCTCTCTGAAGCGCCGGCCGCCGCTCCGTGCTGGCCAGAGGGCAGCTGAGACGAGCGCAGGGCCCCCGCCCGGCCATGGCTACGAGAACCCCCCTCCCCCGGTCCTCCCGCGCCAGGCCTCTCCGTCGGGGTCCTGCTCGCCCGCTCAGGCTTCACTTGAGCAAGGCCGGGTCGCTAAGCCGCCGCAGCCACGCCTCCTCCCTTCGCTTACTGGCCCTGGCACGGCCGGGAACCATGTGCCTTTGGCTCCGCGAGCTTTTCGGCAGGAGGCTGAGCCGTAGGGCGAAGGCAAAGCCAAGCTGCGCTTACCTCCCCCGAGACCGAGATCCGCGAAGCAGCCTTGCGCGGACACCGCGGGCGTCGAGCACTGGGCTGCGGCCGCACCGCGAGGCCTGAGAGCTCGCGCAGACACCAGAGCGCAGGCCCTCGGGGTCGCAGAGGCCGAGAGCAGGCGTGTCCGAGAAACGCGCTCGGCGGTCTGCGCCCGCGCTGGGACCCTGGAGCAGATGGCCGCCGCCGTCCTCAGCCTCGAAAGGGCAGCTCGCCACCTAACGGCGCAGCGGCTCCGGAACCCCCGCCGCCTCAGGCCCGAGGGAGGCCCTGCAAGAGGGGGCTCGGGGCAAGTTCCCTTGGGGGGACGCTGCCGCTGCCGCTGCCGCTGCCGCTGCTGCGGCTGAGCCGCCGCGAGAGCCACCGCGCTGAGGCGCACAGGCGCCAGGGCCTGCGGGGGGTGGGGGGCATCTGGGAGGAACAGCCCGACCAGCACAGAAACTAGGCGGAGCTGCGTGAGGGCTGCTTGCACACACGTCCTCTCTGACTACCCTGGACTCAGGACGCACAAGGGCGGCAGGAGGGAACGGGAGCCCACTGTCGGGCCACATCCGCCTTCTCAGATGACAAACTACCACGGGTGTGAGCCCGTCAGCTGAGGTCAGGGACCCGGCCTAGAACATGCCCGGACCGCCATGGACCCCAGGGCCTGAGCAGCGTGTCAGTTAAGAGCGGCGTTTCGGGACCTGAGTTCAAACTCTGACTCTTGCACTTACCACGGCAAGTGGCTCGGCCGGTCTGGACCGCACACGCTGCAAGGAAGACAGGGTAGCGTGTAGGCACGGCGCCTACGAGAAGGACTGGTGCGTGAGAAGGAGCGTCAGGAGCAGCCGATGTTTCCTCTGTCACTGCCAGGTGAAGGCTCAGTCTTCAGTCTGGCATTTCAGACCCTCCAGCCAAGGTTTTGAGTCTTTCAGATTCCCAGCCCAACCAACCCTGCTCTCCCGCCATCTCCTGAGCTATCACACTGAGCTCTTCTGCGCTCTTCCCACCTGCCCTCTGCATGTGCCGGTCCATCTCCCCTGACCTGCACCTTCAGCCACTCTCCAAAGCCTTCCTTAAGAATCACTTTGGATGAGAAAGTTCCCCCCCCCCCCCATCTCAGCTCGTAATGCTCCTGCTCGCGGGGATACCCAGACCACAATCCGGAGCAGTCACGGGCGCTCACAACATCCTTCCTGCCAGTTTTCTTCTTAGGAGTTTGGCCTCAGCCACTGGAAGATCTCGGAAGGTAGAAAAACCCTTCCTTCCTCTTTTTACGAGAGAAGAAGATGCACTGAGTGTTGAATCAGAAAGACTGGGTTTAGGACCCAGCTTTACCAACGTGGGATTTTTTGGACTGAGACATGTATTTCATTCCCCTGTACCTCAGTTTCCCAGCTGCAAGATAGGAATCTGTACCTCACAGGGCTGTTGTGAAATAGGCCGCAACACAGTAAGAACTCTTTGAATGGTGACCACTATTAAGCTTTACTTCTTCACGATCCTTCTAGCCCTCGGCACAGCAGCTAACACAGTATACACCCCTTGGCTGGATCAAGAAGTTTCCTAAGTCTAAAGTGTGCATATCTGTCAATGTTTTTCGGCACTTCTCCTTTCTAAGGGCAGAGAAGCAGAAAAGCTATTCTTGTGATGATGCTAGTAGGGTGGTTTGCCCCACGAGGTAAAGTCTTCTCATGAGAGCAGCAGAATCAGGTGTCTTTATATAAAATTCTTATTTCCGAAGTGTTTACATCACTTCCATATCTACGCTCTTAAAGTACAGAATTAATCAAAATACTAGAGAAAAACAGAAAAAAGCCACAGTTACACCAGCTGGCATATTTTATACGGCGTGGTCCGAAGGGCTCACTTATCCTCACTGACTTTTCTATCCGTAAGATGCCGATCACTAAGCAGAGTCACAATCATCACAGGGATAATTCTGCTGCCTGACTTTTTAACACTACAAGCTTTTCCCATGCTGCTCTAGTTCTCATTACCAAGTGACAATGGATGCACTCTTCACTCTGACGCCCATTCTCAATACGTCTCTCACACAAGATAGAGTGGCGTCTAGAGAGACTGCTAGACTCAGCATGAGAAGGGGTGGCTTTGCATGTTGAAGACGGTCATATTGTTTGCTTATTTGTTATTGTTCACTAAAAGAGTGTCACGGTCCTCGAATTGAAAGATGCTCACTGGACACTCATTACGTGACTGTCTAAACGGTGCTGCCAGATGACACTCGGCCGGGCCACGGCAGGCCAGGACTCGGTCCAGATCACCTGCCTCCAAGGGTTTCCGCTACAAGGCGGTGATCGGGTCACAGCTGTGGGTCCTTTGGGACAGTCAGCGCATCCCTTTGCAGGGCTACTTTCCTCAGCTACACGATCGACGGCATCTCTCAGGCAACCTTTCACGGTTCCAGAGCGGCAGGTTTTCCATTACGGACTTGTAAAACTAGGCTCGGCTTCGGCGCTAGCTACCAGACAGCCATCAAACAGCCTGTCAACGAACCACATGCTGTCCTCAGAGGTGGCTTCCAAAGTTTTCAAGAACGCAAACTTCACACGTAGCAGACGTAAGACATCAGTTTCACTCTGCTGCACTCTGGCAACCCAAAAGAGATTGCTGGAGTCCCCGTCTAGGACGAAGGCTGCTCAGAAGTGACCGGAGACGGGTGCCCATCTGCTCTTGTTACGGGCCACGCGCATAAAAACCAGAGTTTGAACTCGGCTGACTGACTTCCTTGTAACATCTAAAGACGCGACTGTTTCTTTTCACGATTCCCGCTTGCTGTCCTACCAGGAGTACTGGCCGCCTGCAGTTAGGGAAGCGAAAGACTTGGTCCTTGAGCACCGTTTTAACACCAAGAGTCAGACCAAGCTAACCTGGCGGGGCCAGGCGGTTTGTATGCCCTCTGGCTCATCTCTTCAGTTCACCGAGCGTCTACCTTAGTGGACCCACGCCATGTCCTCGGCCCTGTGGGGACGCTGAGCTTCTAGGGAGGTTACTCTTGAGTGGGCGAGAACCCCGGAGTGGCACAAGCCGAGGAGGGGTGCGACGGAGCGTGCCCGCGGCTAAGCTAGAGCTGCTCAGCCGCAGCACTGCCGACATTTCCGACGGGCTCGCTCTCTGCCGCACAAGGCTATGGCGTCACTGGAGGAAACCTCACGTCCTCTCGGCCTCCACGCACCCCGGGCTCGTACCCTTCCCACCACCACCCCCACCACCCCCACCACCACCACCCAGCACAGCAGTCACAGCTCTCTTCACAAACTGCCAAGTGTCCCCGGGGCACAGAACTGCAGCCACCGAGAACCACCGCGGAAAGCTAAGGACCTCCACCTCCAGCGATCCCAACGGCAGGCAGCCGATCAAGCCTGAAGGGAGACCTGGGTCATCTCGGGGAGAAGGTCCCGAAGGAAGTGGAGAGCACGACGACGCCCGAAACCACGGGCGCAATCTCCCTTCAGCCACTCTGCAGGTACCCGGGTGCCACGATCACCCAGGCGCCGCACGGCAGCACACGGGTGGGGGTCGCGGGGCCAACGACCCAGCAAGGCACAGAATGAAATCAGGATGAGACAGGTAAGGGAGACGGGCCTGGAAACAAACCGGGGCTCCAGCAGATGGCGATGAGACCGGCCCGAGGACGCACGGCGTGCAGTGTGTGCAGGGCAGAGCGGCCCGGACAGTCAGGGACGGAGGTTAAGCAGAGGGGAAAATGTGACCCAATTCAAAGCGCCTGAGAATCACCCGGCTGCAACGTGGAGAAGGGACGTGAGAGGCACAAACGTGGGCTCTCTGACCGCGCAAGCAGGGGAGAGGAAAGCGGATTTTTGAGGAGAAACTGACAGAACTACCCGTCTGCGAGGGCGAGGGAGACGCCGGCTTAAGAGGGCCGCCTCTTTAGAAGGGGACGACTGGAGAAAGAGGCCGTGAGGACGAATCAAGCTCGCGATGCCTTCAGGGACAAGAAGGACATGCTTGTGGCTGGAGCCCTAGGCCGCCGCCTCTCCCCCTCCGAGCTACAGGAACGGCTACGGTCACCCACAGAAAACCGTGCAAGAAACGGGGGGACCATCACAGGGCACTGGAAAGTGCTGGGACAGAGGCGGGGAGGGGAGACACAGCGGCAGGAGACTGAGAGGCAAGAGGGGATTTGGGGGTTTAGGGGCGTCCCGGGAGAGGAAAGAGTTCACCCAGCCATCTGCCTCAGGCTGGCGGACCGAGCAGCAGAAGGGTCTGGCAACGCTCGACCACCGATGGCCAAGGGAAAGCCATTTCTGCGGGACCTGGGAGGGGAGAAGGAGAGAAGTGCAAGCCTCTCAGGACGCGTGGCTATAAGCAAAGCGGGGAAGTGGGAAGGTGACATGAGGACTCCGAGGGTGGGACACTGTTCCCTTCTTCGTTTTAAAGAGCGGGAGCATCTTCAGGTCTTGGCCACACGCATGAGGGAATGAAAGGTCTGGAGCTGGCCCAGAGGGAAGCAAGGAAGTGAGGGCAGGGCACGAAGCGGGACAGGGCACTGGACGTCTGCTTTGGAAGAACCACTCTGACGGTGACAAGGACAAGAAGGGGGCCGAAGCGAACACTTCGGAAGGCGAGGAGCGTGAAGCTCAGGTGCGCTACGGGCACGGGGCGGACTGGACGAGCGGTGGAACAGACACCACTACAATTACGGCTTTCGATGTTCTAGCTTCTAACAACCATCACTTCTAAGCGCTGGGCCGCGCCGAGCACCACCACACACGCCAGAAAGGGGCTTGACGCTGTAGCAGAAGCAGGCTGTAGCACCGACACCTGACGCTGCCACCGCCGGTGAGACGCGCACGATGACGTGGTTCCTCCGAGGTTTGGCGTCACTGTGTGTAGAGCAGGGCCACACGGAGCGTGGCGTGGTTATCCCGCGAGGTGATGGCTCGCAGGAAGAGCTGAGATGCGGATTGCTCAGAACGAGACCTGTCACTGAACATCGCAGCTAACGGCCAGTTCTCGAAGGAGGCTTGTTTCTCTGACTGACACAACAGGACTGCACGCGGATTAGACAGGCAGATGCTCTCCACCATCAGTGCTTACCGAAAGAACTTAACGAGCCGAAACTGTCAAACATCTCCCTTCCCGGCTGATGCAGTCCAGGTAAAGACAAGTTAACTCAGAATGAAAACGGGCCAGTGACTGAGTCATCACGTCAAAATGAAACAACGGACACAGAAAGTGACCACCGTACAGATCAGGCCTAACGTCTTCGATGTGCGAGGAGCTGGGCGATGCGGGAACCTTCTCAGGCTGGGGAGAAGGCAGCCTGAAGGGCGCGCACAACACGGCACGGAGGACAACAGGCGGTCACCCGCGATGACTGCAGGCCAGGAAGGAGCTGAAGAGCCAAGTGAAACGAGTGCGATTTCCAGGCTCAGGAGGCTACGGGGCTCCACGAAGACCGCAAGCTGATAGGCACCGGGGCCCAAGTCCAGGCAACTCCCGGGCCGCAGCCAAACAGTGAACGCGCTGCGCCCAAGAAACATGGCTCAGGGTAGACACGCGCTGCTTTCCTCACTCAGCTGGCGGGCTCCTTTAAACGGAAACCACCTAGCAACGTACTCGGGCCAAGACTCTCAGCGGAGCCGGCCGGCCAGCTCGCGGGCAGAACGTCGCGGCGGGGAGGGGAACGCGGGCTCTCTCTCGGGTCCCAGTCCCGCTGGTTCCGTTGTGCCGGTGCCTGACGACACAGGCTAAGTCAAGCGGAAACGAGCGTCCTGACAGGAGGGGCGGCTCGGGGCGAAGCCAGCCCTGCGGAAGGAACCGCCGACGGGCACGTATGCTCTCCCAGATGGGTGAGGGCCCGAAGCACAGCCCTCCCGTCACCGTCCCGATGCCGCCCGTCTCCCGCGGCCACCGCGACACGCCCTTCTCCGCAGCCCGGCTCCCTCTCCTCAGCGGGAACAGCCCTCCCGTCACCGGTCCTTCTGCTTCCCTCACTGCGTCTGCGGCGTCACCACACACCGGACGTCGGCTCTGGCTCCGGCCCGCAGGTCCCCCTACCGCGATGGGACGGGACCTGCTCCAGGACAGCCCGGGCCCGGTCGTCTGGGAGCTGCTGCGCGGGGCCCGTGACGCCTCCATCCCAGCGCAGTCCCGGCGCTTCCTCTCAGCCACCATTTCACCACTGGGGAGGAGGCGGGGACTTAACACGTGAAAATAAAAGGGTGCTCTACCAACCACAAGGCCAAAGTCACACGCGTCATTCAGATGGAAAGCCGGGTGTCCTAAGAAGGCTGTGGGTACGACCCCTTGGGAAAGCCTCGCTGGCCTCGGGAGGTCGGGCCGACAGGCCTCTGAGGGCCGTCACTTGAGCTATACTCCACAGCGATCTAATTCCAGGTCCTGGCTGGAGCGGAAGGTCGGCCACCGACATCTGATAGTTCTGAACTCTTGCCCTCTGGGTAGAGTGTGTGCAGGGCGTGTGCGCTCGCGTGTGCGCAGGACAGAAAGGGCTGGAGGTATCTCAGTCAGCTCACCTTTCGTAACAACAGGAGCAAGGCTGTCAGTCCCACAAGACAGGTGCATTCGAGGACGGTGTTTCACGGTGCCTGACGGTTAGCGACTGACTGCCAGAACCTAAAATGTTCTCTTAGTCCAGGTTAGAGAGAGGACTCTGAGGTCAACTCGGATTTCCTCTATGGAACACTGGAGAGGTTTTCGGAAGGAATATCCACACAGCTGGTCCGTACACCTGTTAGCTTAATGCTCTAAGTATGCTGTACTTGTTCTCCGCCCCGCTGGAGTAGGGGGGGCAGTGGGAAACCTCACTTTCTATGTAGCGGACACTGTCCTTATGAACGAGGGCTTCTCGAGCCGTGCTTCCGGCACGTGTCGTCTTCTGTAACCCAACCCTCTGGCTACGATGTATGTCATGGTGCTCCTGCCAGAAAGACTGAAGAGAGTTCGGAGTAACAACAGTTATGTAAGGCCGGCTCAGGGTTCCTTGCTAGTTAACAATCCCGAGAAAGACAGATTGCATCATCAAGAGTTATGACAGCCGCCTCAGACAGCCTGAGGAGAGCTTCCCAAACCAATCGCCCCCCGCCCCGCCCTGCCTTTTTTGGCTGAGGGCAGAAATGGGCACGTGAAACCTGGTATCTCTTCCCATACAGCACCAGCCGATCCTGCTGATCTCACTACCTAAGTAATAACCTCCACTGTCCTGAAAGCCTTTTTCTCCACAACCTACGGACAACACGCACATTTTGGTATTTTAGGTTGACGTGTAAGCAAGTACACATCCATACCATCACGGGACCTTGCTAATGAAGGAAACATGACCTCGCTTACGCTTTAGCAACTTACTTGAACTTTCTGACGCTTAATTTTCTCACGCCCAGGAGACAGGAATGTATCTACTTCCACAGCTAGATGGATCTGTAATGAGTTAATACAGACAGCATCTGACAGAACCTGCTGGGAGGTGGAAGACATCCGCTACTTCTGGGAGAGAGCGCAGCTCAAGTAAAGAGCTGGCTTCGCACTCTGTGGCTGTGCGATCCTGGGTAGATTTCTTAAAATCACCGTGTCACATCTCTAGAGACAACATCCGTATGTATAAACACTAAACGTGAAGATATATTTAACACCCTTCAGCATAGAGCTTGGGGTGGTGGAGGCTAATGGACATTACAGCATAAAGGCAACCAGACATACTAACAGCCCAAGATACACTCTACACGGGAACAACGCAGCTGGAAAAGTTTTACCTCTATCTGTTTTTTAATGTCAAAGTCACTTGAAAAAAGGAAAATGCTGATATATCGCAACTTTGTATTAATACTATAATTCTGCGTTAATTTTATAGACTCTACAGTATTTATTTGGTGTCCAGTATTAAGCACTTGTGCACGTACCCCAGCCACAGGCACATGACTCAATAGGCCCCCAATTTCAAATTCAAATACATGCAAATTGTTCGAGAATAAATTCTGAGTGACAAGGAATCTATTTTGGGAAGAAATGTATTTTGAAGCTATAAAAAAGCACATGGCTCAAGTTATTTATAAGATTAAGGAGGGAACATATGAATGAGTAAGGAATATAAGCCCCTTTTAAAGTACTGCGATGTAAGCTCTCCACTAAAACTCAAGGAACGAGCCAGAAAAAACCAGCTTCCTGATAAACGCATTCGGCAGCGAGGGAGTGAGGGGCAAGAAGACAGAGGGGGGAAGCAGGAAGAAGGCAGAGGGACACAGCAAACGGCGGGCAAAGGCAGAGGTCGGAGAACGGCGGTAAAGCAGGGAGGCCCAAAGCCGGTCTTAATGCACAGAAGTCAGAGCTCTCCAAGAGCCCAGGTCACTCAGCGACAGCGGCTGCTGTGGGCTTCTCGTGAGCGAGGCAGTCAGAGGGTGACGCCCCGGGAAGCAAGATTCCTTAGAAGGAATCACTGTAGTGGGCGACAGAGTGGCCCCTAGTCTCCGAGCTCCCCGAGGAGCCCTTACAGGTCATCGCTGGAGGCGGCAAAGGACAGAGACCTGGGGCGAGCTCCAGCTCCTTCACGCGTTCGCCGTGACCTCTCAGGGTTTCGTCTGTAAGTGGGGGCGCAGGGGACGCTGGGAATGTCTCATAGTTACAAGTCTCCCAGGGCCCTCACAGTTCTTAGCTAACTGAAGAGGTACAAGCGCTCCACCTCCCTTAGTCCATAGTCAAACTCTGGAAGGAAGAACTAGTGAGAAAAGCAAACCTTTTATTTTTAGTGAAAAAAAAAAAAAAAGAGAGAGAAAGTCAAAAAACCTCTGCAGCTAGCCTAGCTCTCCTAAGTCAAACGTGCTGTTCACGGGAAGAGCTCTTCTGCTTCCTAGCAACACAGACGATCAGATCCATGTAAAAGCTGTCTATTCTCTGCATTACGTTTCAAGTTTGGGATGTCTAAGAAAGTGGAGAGAATCTAAAATAAGACAATGAATACTATCAGTTAATAAACGACACAAGCGGTCAACGCGTCATTAATCAGCGGCAGTATGTACCACACATGGGCCATGAAGCCAGACTGCCCAAGCTCAAATCATGTGATCTTCACGATGTGCAATCCCACTTCTTAAGTTCTGGCAAAGGATTTCTCTGTGTGCGTTAGTTTCCTCGTGTGTAAAATGAATAACTACCTACTTTATAGTTCTGGTGCGAGGATTTAAAACTGTTAACATTCATACAGTGCTGATAACGATGGCAGGACTGTACATAAGCAGCTTGCTACCTACTGAATTTAATGGTAGCTTTAGTGAGAGCGAATTCATGTATCCTCAAGTTCTGCCAGTTGAAACCTGTACTTCACTTTTAGCACATTCACACATTTGCAATCATCACTACTAATTTTAGAACAATCTCATCACATCAGAAAGAAACCCAAGACCCATTAGCAATAACGCTCATCATTCTCTTTCCAGGACTTGGCCAAGTACTGATCCGCTTTCTATCTCTCTAAGATCTGCGTATTTCAAACATTTCAGATGAGTGGAATCATGTATTACGAGGCCTTTCGTGCCCGGCTTCTTCCCCTTAGTATGTTTCCACAGTTCAGTCATTTCATTACTCCTTTCTTTTTTGTGGCCAGATAACAGCTCATTGTGTGGTACTGCACCAGTTACCTGCTCTTACCTTGATGGATACCTGGGTTGTTTCCCCCACTTTTGTGTGGACACGGCACCTCCATTTCTTGGGGTCGATACATAGGAGGGCAATTGCTGGGCCACGTGGTAACTGTCTGACCTTTTGCTGAACCCCCAGACTGTTTTCCAACATGGCTGCAAAGAGTTCACATCCCCACCAATGACATACGAAAGCTCTGCTTTCTCCATATCCTTCTCTTACCATCCTCACCTTATCTGACTTCTGGACTCTATTCATATCAGGAAGTATGAACCGCTGTATCACTGTGGTTTTATTTACATTCCCGTTGTTTAATGATGCTAACATGCTCACAAGGACTTATTTAGGCTGTTCCGCCATCAGATGGCTCTAAAACCTATTTTTTCCCACTGAAGAGGGCTGATTGATAAAAAAACGAATTGAATTAACGAAGCTCACCTGGGTATGCATGTACCGCCAGTAACGCATGTTGGCACGAATGTGTTAACTGGTCATTTGGATGTGGCATGAATGTGCTAATTGGTCATTTGGGAGTGTCTACTCATTTGCCTATTTGTTTTGACTTCTTTCTATAAGCTGAAGAGAAGGCTCTCACCAGGTACACGGTTTGCAAATATGGTCTCCCCGTCCGGGTTCCTGACAGTGTTCTCTGAAACACAAAACCTATCTTCGACGAACTGACCTATTTTCGTTGTTGTTGCGGATTGTGCTTTTCGTGCCATCGCCGAGAATCCACTGACAGTTCTGGGGTCAGGAAGCTTTACTCCTATAGTTTCTCCTACGAGTTTTACGGTCTTGGCTTTTTCGAGCTGATGGACGATTTTCAGCTAACCTTTGCCAACGGCTAAAGGTTCAACTGCACTGTATTAATGTGGGTTGTGGGCGTCACAGCGGCAACGGCTCAAAAATCGTTCTTTCACACAGAGAGGCCTGAGCATCTCTGCTGAACATTAGACGAACACAGACACGCAGCTCCCGCTCTGGACTCTCCACACTACACCGCTGTACAGGCTGCAGAGTCGCAGTTACCTGTCCTCATGGAAAAGACACCCTGTGTCAATTATCACTGCTTCGTAGTGGGTTTTGAAACCAGGTACCACGAGTCCCCCAAGTCTGTTCAAGGCTGTTTGGGCTATTCCACATTCCTTAAAGTTCCATGTGAATTTTAAATCGGCTCATCGACTTTTACAATGCTACCGGGGACACCGAAGGGTATCACATCGAGTCTGTAGATCAAGGTGGGAAGTACCGTCTCTTAGCCATATATATTAGGTCTTCTGATCTACGAATGTGACATGGTTTTCCAATTACTGAGATCTGTTAAAATTTCTTTTGACTAAGTTTTACAGTTTTCTACAAAATGAGTTGTGCTTCTATGGTTTGGCTTGTATGTCTTAACAGATTAGAATCAGCTTCAGACATATATTAACCTAGTCACAGTGAAATAGAGAAATGTGAGTTAGACGATGCTATTCCTCTCCTTTTTTTGCAGCGCTGTTACATGTAGTGTATCTGTGAGTCTATGTAAGTGCTGCAAGCTCAACCACAGACACCTTATTGCTATTTTCTTAAACATATCAGCTGTTTTCCAACGAACTGGGGAAGCTTTTAGCCATCATTTTTTTCAGATTTTTTTTCCTCCTCCTTTCTCTTTCCTGTTCTTCAGGCATCCCCAGTAATCATCTGTTGAACCTTTAATGTTGCCCCACATTGGTCCAACGCTCTTTTCCTTATTCTCTTTTCACTCATATGCTCAGTAGGGACCTATGAAGTCTGCCTACTCTTTCTCCTGCCTGAAAGAATTCATAACGTCTGAACCTAACACTGAAACCTTGCAATTTCAGTGTCTGTACTCTGCTTTTCAAGGGGAAAACGGAATTTGGCTCTTCCCGTCACGTCTTCGTACAGCTGTCCTTCGCTTGGTGTGGTACTGCCAAGCCTCGCGTTCGCTGGTAAACCACCGCTGTGCGCCACTTGCAAACCAGAAGGGTCATTCCAGACGCGGTAAGGAAAACCTCTCTCGTTAACCGTCGTCCCTAGAAAACCTGGGACTGACTTACCGCCATGACCTTCTGGGACCCCGCTGGCCCTGCTGGCTTTCCTAGTCAGAGGGAGCGACCACCTGCCCACGCTCCGCCTTCCTCGATTACTCTCAGGCTTTAGAAGGTTAATTGTCTCTCGGGTTGGTTCGTCTTCTTTGGAACGCAACAGGCCCTGGCCCTGTGTCCCCATACATGCCCCTTTCTTCTGTTAATGCAGTCGGCTCGTGGTCCGTAGCTCCACCTGCCCCCCGGCTGTGGCCGGGCCATCTCTTCTCCTCAATTCACCTCTCGTACCTTGCGTCGTTCTTCGCCTCCCGAACATACTTTCCACAGCCAGGTGTCTGGCTGCCACGTCCCGCCGCCTCTGGCACGTTCCGCTGCCCGTGTGTGCCCCGTGCAAGTCCGCTTTCCTCTGTCCTCGCGTCTGTTTTTCTTGGAGAGTCGACGTTTCCGGTGCTAGAACACTGGGCACCGTCTCTGCCCTCCAGGATCTGCCTCCGCCACCTGCTCTCCGTCCAGCGATGCTCTGAACTTAGTGACGTGCTCTCCCCTCCTTCCCTGCAAGGTGAAGCCTCTGCCGCTGCCCCTTGTCGGCGTGCCCTTGGCTCTGCCCAGGGTCACCCTCGGGTGACGGTGATTCGGGCGCGCTCCTCGGAGGCTTCTTTCCCTCTGACCACACCGAGCTGTTGCGCGCCACTGCCCCGCCGCACGCGACAGCGTCCTGGGCGTAGGCTGCTCCACAAACTGGGCAAACTCGGCTTCAGCAGCAGGAGGAGGAGCAATGCTGACATCCGAGCTCTGCCTGGAAGAGAGCGGCCCAGCCCCCACCTGAGGGGAGGGGAGCGTCTCTGTTCTGGGTGCATCAGTTTGGAGGAGAATGTCCATCTCAGCAGGCTGGGGTGGGCGAGGGGGGGGGGGCCAGTACCACATCCCAGTTCCAACTCAAGAAACTCCCACTTCCCTAGCAGACCTTTCTTGAATAGATGCTTCTCCGTCGACTACACACTCTGAGGATGATCTCCAGAGACTTTAAATGGCTTTACTTGCTTTTTCAAAAGAAAATTTTCACCAGCTGGGGAGTGGGTCATGCAAATCCTCACGCTGGCACGCCGGAAGCACACCTTCCTGCAACTCTGAAGCGCACGTCAGAAACACTGTTCTGGTTCTCAGGCAAAAGCCCTAAAGTGGCCCGGGCCATGCGTGGCCGGCCGCGCCCCTGGCTTGCCGCGCACCAGGCCCGCTCTGCTCTTCCTGCCTGGACTCCGGGTTCCTTCCCCGACGCACCGGCGAGACACCGAACGTAGGAAGTCGGAACTGAAATTTAAGTTGTTTTAATTTGTATGTGAGACGATCACCGTGGCCTGTGGTGCATTTAGGCCCTCTGTCTAGTTTTGTGCCAGATCCCAGCTGGAGTGGAACTGTAAAAGTAAAGGGATGTAGGTGTGCTCTGAAGAGATGAAGATGTTAAACATGATCACCACTAGTTACTACTTTACAAACCAGAACCTTGTCTGCATCACGTATCAAAATATTCCCTGAGGCGGCGACATCAAATAAAACGAATCAAATTTGCAAGGCACCCAAAACTCATTTAGTTTTAGTGAAAACCTGAGCTCGACAACTTGAAATGCCTAAGTGTAAAGGACTTTCAGAACAATCATCCATGCCTCAAGCTGTTCTTAAGCAAAAATTCAAAACAAAGGATTGATGGGTTTAACTTGGGGGGTTAACTTGAAGGTTTTACTGGGGGAACCTCTAATACGGCAAGTTTTCCATTTATTTTCTGTAGTCCGCAGTGGCAACCCTCGATGTGTAGCTGAAGCCAAGAGAGGACCAAAGACAGGTAAATAGCTAAACCAAGACCCACCACTGGACCTGGCACACAGGATCACCTAAAAAAGAAAAGAATATTCTGGACTACAAGATCCCAAATATGCTAAGTACCTCCAAGGGTAAGGGGAAAAAACACAAAGAAATCCTTTAGAAAGCAGAATGCACTTCTGCGTTCATATGGGTTTATTCGCTCCCTCAACTACCTTCGCAAGCAAAGCTGCTTCCAAACCTACAAGTTTGTTAACGCTTCTCTAGTGGAAAATGCGAGATAAACAAGAAAGTTCAATTGCAGAGAAAAGAAATGATCTTTTTTTTTAAAAAAGCACTGGTCTCTACGGGTGCCTCCAACCACACTACTGTAGAAGACCATAATATGTAACGTACGTCTTACGCAACTATCGCGTCCTTACCTAACTATCTATTATAAGAGAAACATGGAAAATATCGGAAAGGGAGCATCATCCTAAGAACAAAGCGCAGAGAGCCATCATGTCCTTGCAACCATTTCCCTCCGTCAGGTTTCCATACTTCAGCTGCTGCGCTCAGACTTCCGCACCCCGCTTTTCCAGTAAGCAACATTAACGAGACACGCTGGAGATCGGAGAGTGTCGGGCTCAAACCACTCCCCACGTACAAGCCACAGGGATTCTGACCTCCACTCAATCTCCAAGCTCCTTCCGGCCACCTAGCAGGTGTTTGCTGAACACCGACTTGGCGCCACGCACAGGGCCGGTGGCCGTGGCAGTAACACTAGCAAAAAGCCTGCCTTCTCCTCAAGGAGCTCTCAACTCAGCAACGAGCCGCCGCGGCTCAGTCAGACAGACTGACCTACGGACGCCTGAAGTCCTGACATGACCGCAGAAACCTGCT
The DNA here is from genome assembly GCA_004024945.1 of Uropsilus gracilis. Classification (NCBI taxonomy): domain Eukaryota; kingdom Metazoa; phylum Chordata; class Mammalia; order Eulipotyphla; family Talpidae; genus Uropsilus; species Uropsilus gracilis. Next base: position 30,015 of record PVHY01014410.1, read on the forward strand.
ATTTCTAGCTGTCCCTGCTGCGGTCTCACAGAAGAGTCGCAACTCTGAAACTCCCTCGAGGACAGGGACCTTTCAGCGATTACCGCAGCCAGCACCGTCTGCTGGCCTCGACCACCTGTCACTTGCTTCAGGAGCCGACACTGAGGACTTCCCTTTCCTCAGACGCGGCTTAGATCACTCTCCAGGATCCTAAAACGCTCAGTGCAGACGGCTTTATTTGGGGAAGGGCTGTTCCCTTGCATCCGTCCCCGAGCCGTGCAGAGGCTCTGCTTCGGGGCGCCGCATTTCGGAGGCAGCACCTGGCGCCTGTGGCGAGGGGAGCCGCGGCCCGCGCCCGAGAGACACGTGTGGGAAAGGGAAGGAGGGAAGCGGGACCAGCCCCCGGGCGGGCGGCGCTCCGCGCGCCCCGTACTCCCGGACTGGGCTGAACGCGGGCGCACGCCGAACGCCCTCGGCCACGCCACGACGCGGCCAACAGACGTCAGCCGGGGTCTTTCGCAAGAGCCCGGTCAGGCTCGCTTCAGAGCTGCCTCGGAGCCGGAGTCAGGAAAGAGCCCCCCGCGGCTTTAACCCCTGGAGACGCAGGTTCCGTTTGCCAACGTTTTTCCATCACAAGGATCACCGAGCTGGGTCCCTAGGCACAACTGCTCAAATCCGGTCCCCAGGAGGCAGGCGCTTAGCACTGAAAACAACACGGCAGCTACCTACCTCCAAGGAGCCAGAAAGGCAACGAGGAACACCGCCCAGCAAGCGTGGGCTTCGCATGGCGCCCTACGGGAACCAGACATGCTGTGCCGTCACCGCTGGAGACGTCGCCACCGTGACCGAGACACGTGCCGAGAGGGGGATCCGTCCTGACGGACTCGGTCTGGTCCGTGACAGCCCCGCCGAAAGCCCCCGTCCGACCCCCAAGGCGCTGTGAATCTGCAGGTGTGGTGCGGAGTCTCCCGGCCGAACGGCAGACACGGCAGCTGCTATGCTGGAACGGCTCTCGGGAGAAGGCCGAGAGATGGGTTCCCTGGAATGAATGCTGCTTCTCTCTCCCCGCTTCAGTCGCTCCTTGGCACGTACGTGACGGTCGCCCCGCCCCTCCCTAGCCAGCTCTCCACTGCATCGAGTGCGCCGTTAGGTGAATGTGCAATGTTTTCCCCAAACGCTGCCGCCTGGCGGGCCACCCGACCGTCCCCAAGCCCTGTGACTACAGACAACGCATCAACGAGAAACTGTTCTCCTGGGATCGGTCGAGCCACAGAGCAGGTGCCTACAAGTGACAGCGCCTGGTCGGAGGGCAAAGAGGGGGTCTCCAGTTCTGGCGGATACCACCAGTTTCCGCTCCCCAGGACGCCCGCCGCCTTGCGCGCCCCCCAAGCATGAGTCCTGACTTCCCGAGTGCCCCTTCGGAACACACAGATGCCTGGCTCCCGGCCCCCCGCCCCGCATTCTGACTCCACAGAGAAGGGGTGAGCAGGTCTGAGCAGGCCTGGCTAGAGAAAGTGGCCCAACAGCCCACGCCCGGGGGGAAGCCCGCCCTCAGAGGCACCCCAGCCTTCCCTCCAGCGCGCCCTCCAGAAGGAAATCAGAGCTCAGTCTCCAGCCCCCACAGCTCATACTCCACATCACACGCGCAGCAAGAGCATGCTGCGCGCCCTCACGCGCTGGGCGCTCTAGGCGTCACGAGGACGTGAGACAGAGCTCCGTGTCACCGAGGAGTTGGCAGGGCCGAAGTATGACAGACCCAGGTAACCAGGAGAACCGCGTGAGCGCTGTAGCTTTGCGTGGGATGACGAGGGACCCGCCGCGCGGACAGGAGCCCCAGCGGAGCCGTCCCCACGGAGGTGTGCCTGGGGCTGGGCAGGACGGACCGGGAAGGGAGCGGGCACGCAGGCCGGCGGGCCACAGCTAGGCAGAGAAGGCCGCGCGGAGCAGAAGGGCTGTCTGTGCAGCTGGCAGCGGGGGTGAGGGGGGCAGGAGGCTGCACAAAGAAGCGGGCAGCGACCAGGCCCTACAGGCACGAGCACCGCCCGACAGGCAAGGACCGCCCGTGCCTCGAGGGCTTTGGGAGCCAGTGCGCCCGCCCAGAGGCTGCGCCGTGGACAGCGGGTGGCCGGAGCCGGGGAAGGGAGGCACGGTCAGGAAGCTCCAGACGAAGCCTTGACCGGGGCCAGGGGTCACGGGGAGGCCGACTGAAGAAACCCTGGGTGAGGCGACAGGCTGCAGACCTGCAGCAACGCGGGGCGGAGGCGGACGGGGCGGGTCCGCGGGGCGCGCTGACCACGCCCGCAGCGCAGGTCTCTCTCTGCGCCGCCCTTACCGGGTCTCGACCCGCCAGGCCAATCGCGGGCGGGCGGGCGGACAGACGGACGGGCGAACGGACGGACGGACGGACGGACGGGCGGGCGGGCGGGCGGACGGAGGACAGGGCCCGGCAAAGGCACGCAGAGATGGGGGCTGCTCCCTGGCGACCCGCACGGGGCAGAGCAGCCCAGCCGCCCCGTCAGATGACCCCACGCGGGAAGCCGGCGCCCGCAACACAGCTGCCTGCAGACACGGTGCGCGGGGAGCGCCCGGCGCAGACAGCCCCTCTCCCGAAGGCAGCCCGACGCCCAGCCTCAACAAGCCAGGGCAACTCAACTCCCCAGCCGCGACCAGGGGGAGGGACGTGCACCGCGCGGCCAGCACACGACGCGTACGCACGCACGCGCACACACGCACACACACATGTGCACGCACGCACACGCACACACACGCGCACACACACGCACTCGCACGCACGCGCACACGCACACGCGCGCACGCACGCGCTCCGAGGCTTACCTTTCTTTTCTCTTCATCTGTCGATTCAAATTTGAAAGTAGCCCTGTGCTGAGGGGGAGAAAGAGAGGAACAGCGTCATTTCCAGGGCACAGAGGTGGGCGACACGCAAAGAGCACGAGGCCGCGACGAAAACGCGGCCTCGCGGCGGCCCCGGCCCTATCTCCACAGCCCCACGGACACGAGGCAGCAGCGTGCAGGGGCCATGGCAGCGCCGGACGCCCGCAGGGGGCCAAGCCCCAGCGCCCAGGGCCTGCGGGAGGCCACCGGCCAGTCGACCTGGGGCCCGCCAAGAGGCGGCGGGACGGCGTTCGAGGGCCGGAAACCGAGGCTCGGCCGCGGGAGGCCGCGCATTTCTGAGACAAGCCGCTCCATCAGAGCTGAACACCGGCCACGGGGGGCGGGAGGAACCTTTCCTGAAGTGAGGTGAGCTGGCAGATACCGACGGGAGAGCGGCTCTAAGCGCGGAGGTGGTGGGGGGCAGGGTCAAAGGCGGAGAGAAAGGTCCTTCGAGGACACCCAGACAGGCGGCCGCACGGTTTACGAGGCAACTCCAACGCATGAAGTCAGAGGCCGTGGCTCGGACTCAAACACCCGCACCTAGCCGGCAGGCGGGTGACAGCCCGCCAGGAAAAGACCACAGGGCGGTCTGGGCGGTAGGGCTCGCCGGAGGGATGCCTGGGGCAGCAGCCGACAGGCCGGTCAGCGGACATCTGAGGCAAGGCGGAGGACACGGGCATCGGTAATCCAGGCGCGATACTGCCAGCAGCGATGTAAGCTGGCGCACTCCACGGGGGAATGCGATTTGGCAGCACCTACTAGAAACCACAAACATATTCACACTTCCTGGCCCAGAATGTCCACTCCTTGGAATTTATCTTCATAAAACCATCCAGGAGGAGAGAAATTAGCCCCGTAAACATACTCAGTGTAACCTAGTGAGAGACCCTGAATGTCCACCAGCATGAATGAGACAGCGTGAGGTAATGAAATTAACTGCTCCGCCTCCACCCAACGGAATACTGCAATTAAAAAAAATGGCTAAAATGTTCTTTAACACCATGGAAAATTACTTACGGTGGCACCAGGTGGGAACAGAGTGACTGTCTATGGCGACAGTCGCTATGCAAACACATGACATGCGAATGGTGGCTTGGGTTAAAATGCAGAAACAAAAGCATTTGTGCGGGGGGGGGGGTTTCTGGTTATTTCTTTAACACCACTAATTGTTGGTATAGTTATTTTTGCAATTAAAAGGGAAATTTGTAAATAAAAAGCTAATGGTGGGGAGAGAGAGGGAAAATAAAAGAAATACCAAGTCGTAAACCTGCAAGTTACATGACGTTACATGCTGTAACTTACGAGAGTCGCAGACCAGAGGCTCGGTGAAAGGTAGCGAGAGGGAAAAAGACAGAGCCAGCGGAGGGCAGGCTGAGGCTGTGGACTGGAGTTGTGCGAAGCTCAGTACAAACGAAAACCAGTAACTGCGCTCAGAGACCAGAGGCTTATTTCTCGCGTGGTATGTGAATTACTGCTTCCGAGAGTTACCTGGAAGAAGGGTCCCTGGCACCAATGCGGTGGCCCTCCTAAAGATGCGGGCCGGTGGGAAGCGGACAGGAAAAGAAACTGCCTGTGGGAAGGCCCTCGGTGCGTGGTGAAAGCGTCTTCCCAGCAGGCTCTGCACGGAAACGCTATCCTCACCGGTCCTTCGAGGGGGTCCCTTAGAGTAACGCCCGGGGCTAAGTTTCCCTTTGCGTTCCAAAGAGGGCTGACCCCGTGCTGGGAACATCAGAGAAAGGGGAAAGGCTCCGACAGCCCTGTCCACCGGGCAGGAGGGCTCAGGTTGAGAAGACGGGCGCCGGCTCGGGCGCAAGGCGAACTGAACGCGGGCCACGCCGTCTCCTCAGGTGCCGCGTGCGCCTGGCCCTCGGCCTGGCCCTCCGCCCCCCACGCCTGGGTCCGGGGATGCTGGCTTCTCCACGGCCGGTTTCTTTCCGCTTAAATCAGAGCTCACCCCTCCTAACCTCTAACCCTCCCCTTCCGAATGCTGCCAGGGCGGGGAGAGGAAGCTGGCATCTCGACCTGCGGGCACCTTTCCGCAGCTGCCAGCCGGCGGCCACGACCTCACCCTCCTTCGGCACTTCGGCGCCCAACAGCCCCCCGCTCCCCGGCAGCCAGGCTCCGTTTAGCGAGCAAGGGGGCCTGGAGGGCTGTGACCGGGAGCGTGGCCTCCCGTCTAGTGCGGACGCTCCAGAGCAACCAACCCGCCTCAGGGGTGAGGCGGCACTGGGGTTGGGCCTCCCACTGCCCACCACAGCTGCCAGCTCGAGTCCAGGGACTCAGCTCCGCTGGCCAGCAGTCGCCCTTCCTGGCCAGCCCCCGGCGCACGGCCGGGGTGCAAAGAGTGGCCACCGTGGCCACCAACCACGGCCGAGGAGGCGGCCTCTGGCCACACCTGAACTCCTGGAGAGCCAGGGCTGATCCCAGCGGTCCCAAGAGGCACGGGAACGGTGACGGGACACAGGAAGGGCGCTACCTGGGGTGCTGGGGGGGTGCTCATGCCTTCTGGAGCTGACGCCCCGCCCGTCACCGAGCTTACGTAACCGAGTCTCGCGGCGGGAGCAGGGTCTGACAAAGGAGCAGGCCCACTGAGCGCCCTCCTCCGCAGAAGTCTGCGGGTGAACTCCAGGTGCCAACGCGCGTCTCCGGGAGGAGAGCGAGAGGCCCGTGACAGGCGCCGGGGGCGGGCCACCCACCCGAGCGGGCGCCGAGGGGGCCTTCCGGGGCCGCCCGGGCATCGGGGCTGCGCGCGCACACGGACCTCGGCGCCGTCCAGTGCGGCGGGGGCGCGTCTCCGCCCTCACGGGGGCTCCCCCGGCCTGCCCTGCCGTCCAGACGGGACCCCGCGGGGGCGGGCGGTCTCCAGGGTGGCCAGGCCGTCCCGCCTGCCGTCACAGGAGACGGCCCTGGGCCTCCGGCTCCCCGCGTTGCACAGGGCTGGTCCTTCAGGTCCCGACGGCCGCGACCCAAGGGCGACGCGACCGCCGAGCACCCGGGGCCGAGGGGCTGAGCCTGCTTGCCGCTGAGGCTCGCGGCGACGAGGGCGACCAACCCGGCAAGCCTGCCATCCGAGCAGGCCCTGCAGGAGGAGGGGCCTTTGGGCAGCCCCGCCACGCACGCCTCCTGTAATCACAGCGCATCCCGCCCGGGGGGAGGGGCTGAGGGCCCCAGAGCCGAAGGAACCGGTGTGCCCGCCCTGGACAAACTGTCTGCTCCGTGCCGAGAAGCCGGGCCGGGCTGCGTGGGGAGTCCTGGGGGGAGGGAGGGGGCCGGAGGGGGTCTGAGGGGGCCGGCAGGCTCCAGCGGCGGCCCGCGGCGCACGCACGGGGCCTGGCCCGGGCTTCCTCGCCCTCCCCCCCCGGGAGAACACTTGCATCTGGGGCGCAAAGTTTAATGCAAGAGGCTGTAACGCCGAGACGCTAGAGCGCTCGGGGTGACACGCGCAGGCACTTAATAACGCTAACAGGTGGATGGAGGAGCGGAGAATATTCCTCCTCCTCCTCCTCCTTTTGTTCCCTGCTCTCCTGGCTGAGTCAACGCACACGTGCCCTTGGGAAAGAGAAGCCTGGTCTTCCTGGGGTAGGTACACCTGCCCTCTTCCCCAGACAGCAGGCACCGAGAACGGAGGGAGCTGGGGAACGAGCGTGTCCACAAGACACCGCGATTCAGGCTGCCGCTGGGAGCCGGCGGGTACAGCGCATTTGCTTCCCCGCAGAAGGCCCCAGAGTCTGTGCAAAGAGCAAGAGAGGAAGCAAGACGCACCCCGTTTCGCTGGGCCGCGCCAATCCGGTGCCGCTGCTAGCTCCCGCCTCTGCCGCTGCTGGAAACTAAGCTCTGGTTCTTCCTCGTGCCCGGCAGCGTCCTACCTGCTGACCCGCCCATGGCCGGTGTGATCCTGACAAGAAGCCTCCGTCTGTCAGCCTTGGGTGGCGGATGAGGAAACTGAGGCACAGCAACGCTAAGCAAGGGGCCCCAGACACACTCTGCTCAGGACGCGCGGCCAGGAAAGCCCGCGGCCGAGTCTGCGGCGGCCGCCTCAGCGCCCCGGGCCTTAGAGCAGCGGCACTCGGCCCGGAGAGCGGCCCCGCCGCCCTGCGCTCCACCGTCTCCTCTCGGCCTCACAACGGACGCAGACCGGACGAGGAGATGTGCGCAGGCCTAGTGGACGGTCAGGGGACCGGGACCAGGCCGGACAGAACCGCCCGCAGCCGTGAAGCGAACGGGTGGACGATCCGGACCGAAGCCTGGCCCCCACGCCACCTTTCCACCATGCCCGCGGCCCAGCCGGCTCCGAGAGCCGGCTCTAAGCCCGAACCAGGTCGCACAGAGGACCTCCTTCCCACAGCACCGGCCAGGCGCTGCGCCGTTCCTTCCCTTGTCCTACCCAGCGCCCCAGAAGCCCCTCGTACCCCAGACACCCCTCAGATCCGCTCCCCCACCTCACGCGCGCGAGGCTGCTCCCCAGCGCGGCACTCGGCCCCCAGCGCCACGCGCTCGTCCCCTTCCGCTCCACCTGCCCCCGAAGCGCCCGTCTTGAAGGGCGCAGCCGCCCTCTGAGAGGGAGAGCCCAGCCGCTCCGCGCTCCGGCCTCACCATCGCCGGCAGAGCCCCTTTCCGGAGCGGGCGGGTCGCCTCACGCCAAGCCAAAGCACCGGCCCGGGCAGCCCCAAAGCGCAGCGCGTGGAGGAACCCCAAATCGAGGCTCCTCCCAGGCACTTCGGAAACAGCGCCTCACGCCCCGCGGTGGGCACCCCAGCCTCACAGACGTCCCCGCGCGGGGCCAGAGCCGGGGACGGCCTCTGCCAGCCGCTGCGCCTGCGGGCCTAGGAGCAGGAGCGCGGGCGGCTGGAGGGGGGGCACCCGGGGCGGGACCAGCGGGGCCAGGGAGGGAAGGAGGCGCCCGGCCGAGGCGGGCAGCAAGACCCCTGCGGGTCCTGCCCCCCGCGTCCCGGCCGGCACCAGTGGGTGCTGAGTGAACGGCCGCCCAGCGCGGCCCGGCTCCGCTTGGGCAGCGCTTCGCCCGCCGCGAACCTTCCCGGGAAAGTGACTCCAAGTCGGGGGGGCCGGCCCAAGGCCACAACCGGCCCAGCGTGGAGCATGGAGCGTGGCCGGCGCCGCGGGCAGCTGGGCAGCGGGGGAGCCCGCCGGGGAGTGGAGCGAAGGCGCTGGGCCGGAGACGGCCGCCGAGACCACCGGCTCAGCCTTCAGCCGGCCTGGGGCTGCGGGCGGCGGGGAGCTGCCCAGGCCGGTCAGCGGGGGCCAGGGCGCCCACCGCCCCTCCCGGGGGCGCAGCGAAGGCGGGTGTCCGACCTCGGGGCCTCGTCCAGCCGGGCAGAGCGCGCGCAGGGGCGGCCGCTCGGACCCAGGCGCCGAGCGCGGCGTGGGAGCGGGCGCAGCGGGGAGGCTTGTGGCCGAGCCCGACGCCGTGCCCCGGGAGGGCGCGCCCGGAGGAGCCACGGGTTCCTGGAGAGAGGCCGGGGAGGGGCCGGCGCCTGGGACACCCCGCGCAGAGCTGCGGCCGGGGGCGGCCGGGGGCGGCCGGGGGCGGCCGGGGGCGGCCGGGGGCGGCCGGGGGCGGTCGGGGCGGCCGGGGCGGGGACCCCGCGGGTCGCGCTGTCAGCCGCGCTCCTCGGAGCCTGGCGAGAAAGGCGCCCCCGGCCCGCCCCGCCCCCGCCCGGCTCGGGA
>PVHY01014411.1:0-38574 GCA_004024945.1 Uropsilus gracilis
TTGGTTGGTCAACAGGCAGTCACAGACTCTCTAGCATATGATACTATGTCACCATATGGCTCAAACCTTTGAACCCCAGCCCAATGGGACTCCCTCTGCTCCAGGAGGGCCATTCTGGACTCAGGGCTCTGCTGTTGCTGTTTGGAAATTCTGGACTGTGGGCAGGGCAGGTGCAGGAGGAAGGTGGAGCAGGCAGCAAGGTCACATGCCCTACGGAAGGAAGTGGGGATCTGGGAAGCCATGCATAGGCCAGGCCCCTGGAGCTGCCAGTGGGAGCTACCGGGGTCCTGAGGAGCAGCGGAGTTGACCCCTTTCATCAGCCCCCCTGACGAAGCCCAGTCAGCCCTGAGAATTTCCTGGGTGCTGTGGGGTGGAGGCAGGTGGGTACAGTGAGCCTGGAAAGTTCTTCTGCCCTCATTGGGTCAGGTGAGGACAGTGAGGAGACTGGGCAGCTATCTGTCGTTAACCCAGACACTCTTCCAGTCTCCTTGGGGTCAACCAGGTGTCCGACTACATAGAAGCACTGGGTGGGGCTCCCCCTTCTTGGGGAGTGGGGGCTGGAAGGGTGTGGGAAGAGACACAGACACTGGACCAGGGCTGGGCAGAGATCCCAGGGAAGGGGGAGGAGTGACCTCATGAGGGGAAATGGATTGCTAGGAGCAAGATCAGTCTCTCCAGCCCACCTGCTGACCTGCCTAGGAGTTTTCTGGCCATGTCCGCTGTGGACACATGGGTGACTGTGTGGGGCAGCTCATGTTCCAACTTTCAAGGCTACTACCCCCCCACTCCCCCCTCAATGGCCGTGCTGATGTCCTCCCCTGACCAGTCCTTGAACTTCTGCTGCTGCATTTATTTCTCCTGTCAGCAGTGCCACCTGTCTCCTTGCACACCCCTCCCACTCTTCTCAAGCTTCATCTATTGGTAGGAAGGTATCTGTCCGGGGGAGGTCCCTAAGACCACCCCCAGAGTTGGTGATTTGCCAGAAAGACTCAGCAGGTGGTAACACCACTGCAATTTGTTGCACAGGACAGAAAGCAAATGCACCAAGGGAAGATGCACCTGGATGGGGATACAAGTAGAGGGGAACGCAGATTCCAAGGGTACCCCCTGAGACCCCACACAGGACAGCTGGTGCCTGTGCCAACTTGTGGCAGGTGTAAAATGTCCATTGGGGTGCCCACTAGGGACACAGAGCTCTGGTTTGTACTGAGAACTGCCCTCGTGGGCACCTGCCACCTGGCATGCAGCAGGCACCAGACGTCCAGAGGCATGACCGGACTTGGCCCCCACATGCCAGCACGCAGCCACTGTGGTGGGGGAGCCTGCCACAAGCATGTCCTGGCGTCAGGCCTTCCGGAGGAGGCCAGCTCCCCTTGCACGGCTTCCACTCCTGGGCCACCCGCCTACACCTGACCACAGTCACGCTGTTGAGGACCCCACCTGCATCAGCGTTCCTGCTCAGTGCCTACCTACTACAAACAGGGTGACCCTTTGAACCCCTAAATTGTCACTTCCTTCCCAACTTGAAAAAAGGGAACTGTTTCTTGTTTGTAGACTTCCAGGGTAACCGCTGAGATGATGTAGAGTCCTAACATCCATTCCTGGGTGAGCACCTGCTGTGTCTAAGCCCAGTTCCAGGGGGGCTGGGGAGCAGCTCCAGGAGGGTATAAGGAACCAACTCCGGGGGCCAAAGGCCAGTTATAAAAGAGTATCAGCTGCAGGAGTCAGTTGTGGTGGTTCATTGGGGGTTCATCATGGAGTGGGCAGGTTGGTGGAATGTGACTGGGAGGTACAGGTGGGCTCTCAGGACTGATTGAATGAAGCCAGTGGGTGGGTAACTGTCCACATCAAAGACCTCCCCACCAGAGAGGATGGCAGAGGGGCTGAGCAGGGAGGCTGGGGCTGCTGGCAGGAAATGCAGACACTTCTGGTTTGAAGTATATATTTTTCTGAGTCAGAAGTGGATGGAAAGTGGGGGCTGGTCAAGGCCTGTGGCTTGACAGACTACTGTAACCAACAGCATGAGTGAAAGGGCACCTGGCTCTGCATGCTGACCGGGAGCTGATAGTCTCTGGAAGGGGACTGCAGGTCTGTGGTGCCTGATGAGGCTCAAGGGGAGGGAGACCCACTCGCATTCACCGAGGTGAAGTGTTGTAACTTCTCAGCAACCCTTCCTCCCAGCCTGATGCCCTCCAGCTGTCTCCCAAGCCCATGCCTGCCAGGCCACAGGGCGCCCCTTTGTAGAGGTCAAGAGGATCTTGTGAGTACAGACCCTCAATGAACAAAAGGAACAGCCCTGTCCTCATGAGCCTCTGTCCCCCTGCGGAGACAGTGAGGTGGCAAACAGGCCAGCTGGAGAGCAGAGCTTTGAGAGAAGACAGGGGCATGTCCACCCAGGCTGGTCAGCGAAGGCCTCACTCGTGGTGAGGGAGCAGCTCAGGTGTCAGGGCCAACAGCACCCCAGGCAGGGCTGGCAGGCAGAGCCTTCTAGCAGAGGGAGAGTGTGGAGATGTGTGTGGACACAGGGACCACACGGGGGTGAGCATGGGGTCACGGAGGCCTGGCCTCTCGGAACCCTGGTTTGGCCCTGACACAGCTAGGTTTCTGAGAGGGTGCCCAGCTCCGGGGCAGGCGTGCAGGTGGCCCTTTAGGGGCTTTGCTTTACTGCCATGTTAAAACAAGACCCACTGCCAGTGAAAAGACCACGACTCATGAAGGCGCAGAGGACAGTGGGCAGCTCTTAGGCTTGAAGTCTTAAGCCAGGGTCTGCCAGGGTCACATGCGAGCTGGGTCACACGTGTCACAGCCACGTGAGCACAGCTTTTATCTGCAGGCCCGCCACATACTGGGCTGTGTCCCACGCGTCTTGCGGCTCCAGGCCCTGCACTATCACATGTCTGTCTGAGGTCAACTTTGGGGATGTGAACCCAAGCCAGCGGCAGCTGGGCCTGGGAGCTTGTAGGAAGAAGACACAGGCCTGGCGGCCTTGACCTCTGCTAGTATAGGTCCAGAAAGTTGAGTGAAGTTTCTGTGTCCTCAGTGGGATATCTGTACTGTCACCTGCCTGGGCCCCCAAATCTCCTAGTCCATGTTCACAGGGCCACTGGACTCCCTATCACTCTCCTCAAGTGTGCTCTGTCCCCTGGCCTATGTGAGGAAAAGGGTGTTCAGGAAGGGAGAAGGGAGAAACTGGCATCTGAAATGACAACCTTGTGCTGTGTTGGAGTGGGGGTTCCCACTCACATTTGGAAGCACTGTCTGTGACCTTTGCAGATGAGGCAAGAGCCAGCTCAGGGGAACCCAGCAGGAGCCCCCCAGAGGTATGGCAATCCATGGGAGGATAGCCACCAAGAACAGTGTCTCAAGGGCCCAGGACCAGGGAGTTTCAGGAAGGAAGCACCCAATCTCACCTGAGGGGTGGAGGGAGTGGTGAGGAAGGTGGAGGGATGCTGGCAGGTCTGGGGGCGGGGGGACATGGGTTTAATGGACTCTGGCTTTCTGGTTTCTGAGCTGAATCTTAAGGGAAGCAGCCTCCCCCACCCCCAGCCTTCAGAGCCCTTCTCATGAAGTCAACCTTTTGCCAAAGACATATTTGGGGGGCATGAGTTTGTGCCTACAATCAATCACCTGCCCACCCAGCACCTCTTTCAGGTGAACTCCGATCCTAGTCACTTCCCCCCACTCCACTCTCCATTCTCTCTATTCCCACTCAGTCCTGGAGCAATCTTCTAGACTCAGCAGCCGACCTGCCCTTGATCCCGAGACACTCACTACTCCCTGAGGCCTTGCTCTGAGGACCCATCACTCCCGCCCCACTCCAGCCCCATAGCACCTGCTCTGGTTCGTGTCCCTGACAACAGGCCTTCTGGTCCCCAGACATGCAGCCCTCCCCATCCCTGTGCCTGCCTGTCCCCTCTGCCTGGACTGTCCATCCTGGCTGTGCTGGGGTCATCTCCTCCATGAGGTCTTTCGGTCATCAGCAGCCACCCTGTTTCTCCACAGTCTGCTCATTTCCTTCAGGGTTGGGTTGTGTATGGTCTGTGCTCCCCACCTGCTTTGATGGGTAGGTGGGTGAGGAGCCCTAAGGCATGCCATTCTCAGACCCCAGTGGGAGGGATGGGGGGCTTTCTGCATAGTAGCCATGAAGACCACGAGGACAAGGGCCTCCTGCATGCACTACATGAGTCTTTGTGCAGGGGTGCAGCAGGCGGGCAGTGTGCCCAGTGAGAGAGCTGGAGGTGACTTTGGGAGCTCTGTGGGCACGTGGCCTGTGGCTGCATACTTGACTCACGGGAGTCCAGCTGCCTCCACAGAGGGTGTCCAGAGCATGGTGCTGCCCCCCGAAGGGCCCAATGGGACTGCAGCACAGTTACCTAAATATACCCCAGGTCCCTACTGCTGTCCAGGTGCCTGTCAGCGCCTCACCCTGGAAACACACCCCCATCCAGCCCCAGGATACCCTCTGCCCTGCCTTCACACATACTGTGCCCTCTCCTGGCCTGCACCAGCCTTCCCGTGGGCCTCAGGTTTGGCTTCTGCTCCCAGCTGTTGATAGGAGGGGTGAGGCCCTTTGGAGCACTGGGCCCAGGGCCTGGGGTCCCAAGGGCTGATAAGGGCGCATGTTCATGTGGGACACAGGCTGTCTGTGTGCTTTTCTCTTGATCTGAGCTGAAAGCAAGTATAAGCAATCCCTGCGGTGGCAGAGCTGGGCCCCTGGGATGATGAGTATGAGATGGTCGACCTGTCACACTCAGCCAAGTCTCCTCCCAGGAACTCCCATCATGCATGCCCATCTCCGGGAAAATGCTCATCTGTAGCAGGAGAGAAAGGACACCCTTCGTGCAGGGTGGTGGCCCAAGCCCCTGCGGGGTCAGTCAGAGGTGGGCTGGCTCTGACCCACCATGTCTGAGTGGCAGGAGCCTGGAAAAGCAGAACCCCAGTGGTAGCTTTCTGCTGGTGGCCCAGCCCCCCCACTCCACAGCCTACAAGCCTGCTGTGCCAGCAGCAGCCAGATAGACTGGAGGCACACAGTGCTTCTAGATTCCACCCAGCTAGCTGGGACCAATGAGGAACAAGCTACATAAACCAATGGTGTTGGTCAACTAATTGGCACCATATGAGCCAATCGGTCCCACAAAGATCCAGTTGTCACTTAGACTTGAAGACAGACCAGGCCCAAATATGCAAAGGCTGTGCCTGCCTACCAGCCACGACCTTGGGCAGCTCCCCTGGGAGCTGCAGGTCTTGGGGGTTGCGCCTCCAGCTGGAAGCTCCAGCTTGCTGGGGCTCCGGGTATGCCTGGGGAGGGGCTACCCAGAGGTAGCACCTTCTGACTTGTGGGTTCAGAGTGCCAGCTGGTGGTGGGAGAAAGGCAGTCCTGCCCACAGCTCATGAGTCGGGGCGGGTCCCACAGTCACTGTGCAGCCATCAGGTTCCCTCCACCTGATGGGATTCTTTGGGTCCAGGCATGGACAGAATCCTGGGGAGAAGTACACCAAGTCCATGACCTGGACAAGGGAATGGCGGGCTGCAAACCCCGAGTTGGATTCCTGTTCCCCTCAGCTGCCTCCCTGGGGTTATCACTCTCCTGGTCACACTCAGAGATGGAAGCCTGTCACGTCGAAGGCCACCACTGAAAAGACTGTGTGTTATTTATGAAGCCAAACCTTTCAGATTCAAAATAACCATGGACAGGACAGAGGACATGTGACCTGGTCAAGGTCGTGACCTGGTCAAGGTCCTGTAATTCACTCTGGAAGGGGTGTTAGATATCAGTGGGTCTGACTCACCCACTTCCCCTCAAAACACCCCAACCTGGCCCATTTCTCCCTCCCACATCTTGGCTCCTCTCCACCATCCTTTCCCAATCCTGTCATCTCCTATGCGTGTTCGAAACCGGAACCAGAACCGGATGTGGCCCTCAGCTGTCTTCTCCCTTGGGCTTTTCACTAAATCTGTTTTCTTTCAGGACTGCCCCACAAACATGGTCTGTATCGCAGCCTTAGGTCGGGCGGCAGCAGCTCTCCTGTGGCCTGAGTCTTGCCTGGCCGCTCCCTCTACAGTCCCCTCAGCTGTTGTCCCTCAGAAGATGGCATTCCAAATGCAATACCCCAGTCTAGCCACATTTCTATCCCTCAGAGACTGGGTGTTTCTGGTGGGGAATTTAGCTACTGCTGAGTCAACTACACAGCTGGAAACCTATGAGGACACTTGGGGTGAGGTAACCTCAAAAGCATCCAGTTGTCAAGCTGCCTATCCCAGGAGCTGAGAGGCAGGTGAATCTAGAACTTACTGTGGGGCCCTGCACTGGGGTGCTGGGTAGGAATTAGACCACAGAGAGGGGCCCCTGGTGGTGACTGAAGCTGTCCAAGTTGCTATGGAATCAGCCAAGAGACACCCTGGCTTCCCTCTAGCATCCTGTTGGGGTCTCACTGAATCATACAGAAAGCCCAGAAACTAGGAACCAGAATTTGTGGGTCAGCCCCGCAGCTCAGTTCAGGGCACAGGCCAGGATGGGTGGATAGAAGAGCCCTTGGGCAAATGCTACCTGGTCCCTCAATTCCACTTCAGCTGCAGTTCTTTGTTAACCACCGAGAACCTTTGCTCTGCCTCCGGAAAATTCTTTGGTCTCTATCTAGAAAAAGTATCCTCCTTCTTCAAGACCAGCTAAGATGTTTTCTTCTCTGTGAAATGAGCACAGACACCACAAAAAGTGTCAGTTCCCCCCATAACAGGTGTTTAATTTCTTTCAACAGTGGCGGGTACCTTTTTGTGATACTTGCCACTCGAACACTCAAGACAGTTCCTGGGCTTGTGTCTGCAAGCTGTGAGGGAATATGTGAAAGCATTCCCGAGTTTCCAAATCTTCCTTCATCTGAGGTGTAGGGTGGCTAAGGAAACAGAATAGGGACACACAAACCTCCCTTTGTTAAACCTACTTTCTGCTCAATTGGTGTACTTGTTGTTGTTACCGAGAGCTAAATTCACGCTGCTATAGAATGTCTGTTTATAATGTGTTCCCCCCAAATGAATCAGAGGAAATATAGAAGCAAAGAATTGAAAACATGGCAGCCTCAGCTTTCCAATAGCATTCCCTTGAAGCCTCATGGAAAGGATGCATCACCTTGTCATTTGTATTTCTTAGTTGCCAGATCTTTAGCAAGAGGACCCACCTGGGTGTACCAGAGATGGTGGGGACAAGGCTGTTGGCTGCAGACAGGAGATATACAAATACTTGTAGTAATTTTGATTTTGTTTTTATTTGCAAGAGTCAAACTCTTTGCTCTTCCTGTTATGTAAACTATTATGTTCCAGGGGGGATGATTTTAATAAAATGGAGTTCTTACTCATTTCCTCTGAATACTGACTGGACATGAAAGAGCACAGCTGGAAATGTTGAATTAATTAGAGATATGAGTTTCGTAGGCAAAGAAACATCAGCCTTTTTAGTCCTATTATTGGGGCATTCTTGAGGCAGTGAGCACGATGGCTTGGTCCCATGTTTGGAGCTGAGTCAGGGTCTGAAGACGCTCCAAAGGAAAGAGACAGACCTACTCTGGGAAGCATCACAGCTGGTTTATATGCAAGAGCACCTCCCTGAAACATCTCCAGCTCAAATCAACTAGCTGAGCCAAAGTGCTTCACTTCTCAAATGTGTAGTGAGATAAAACTCTTTTCCTAAAATACTATACAGAGCAGCAAACAAATACTGAACAAAACAACCACCCACTAAGTGTGAATGATGTCAACAGAACACATAAACACACACCCTGGATTGGACAAGACCCACATAGTAGCGGGGTGGAGGGACCTCAGTTGAGCAGTAGAAAAGGAGTGTCTGTGAGGGTCACACTTGCGCTGGCCCTGCTGGGGGAAAGACTGACAAGGTGTAGCCTATCCAGTGACCTGAGAGAGGAGGAGTCTCCAAGTGGTCATCAGGGGCCCGGGGTTTTGGGATCTGTCTTCCTGGAAAGCAGCTGATGACTCTTAATGAGTTCAGGAAAGTTCAGATGCAGAAACTGGCTAATTTTTAGTATAGGAACTTTTCCCTAAGAGAACAGACTTTAAGCATTTGCCGCCACACCACCATATAGGGTTCCGGGAGTCTTTTCAAGGTGTCTTTGCCACCTTCACACCCCTCCTTCATGAGTGCATGGTGGTGTTTTGCAGAAGCTATAGGACTGTGATAAAGCTAAGACTGAGTGTAGGTCCTTACCTGAGGCAGAGCTCTGCAAGAATGTGAGCGGGACCCCTCTTTCCACTGCTTCTGTTTTGGAGAATGATTATTTTTCTTAAAAACATTATTGATGGTAACATAATTGTTTTATTATTAGTGTGAATTCATAATGAGCATTTTCATTGCTCAATTTTAATCTCAAATATGGCAAATATAAGTGGCTAGAGCCCTCATAAATGAAAATCTTTGGGGTCCTCAGTTTTTGCAATAGACTAATTTTCTAATGATTTTAGGTTTGCAATAAAATTGAGAGGAAGGTAGATTTCCCATGTATCCACTGCCTCCTCTAAAACCTCCCTCCATTATCAAAACCTCTACCACACTGGTATGTTTGTTACAAACCCATGGGGAGGTGACTTTCTCTCTGCTTTCTCCAGTTTTTAGCTGAGACTCCTGTAATAAAAGACAGATTAACAAGAGAAAAAGTTCATTGACACATATACCTTATGTTTACATGGGAGAAGCCAGGGAAAAGTAAGTAACTCCCCAAGGCGGCTCAAACAGCATCTATATTAGGAGAGGGAAGGAGGGGAGGTCTCCTGACAGGGTATTTCACAGGGTAGAACATTTTAAATGTCAATAAAGTCTATCTTCCAAATTCTTTGTTCATGGATTGTTATCTATAAAAAATTACCACAAAATCTACTATCACTTAGATTGTCTTGTTATCCTGTAGGGATTTAATAGTTTTGCATCCTACCTTGAAACCTATGATTCATTTTAATTTTTGTAGAGAGTACAAGGTCTATATCTACATTCTTTTCTTCATATACATGTACAGTTCAGCACCCTTTATTGAAAATTCTCTGCGCTGTCATATTCCCTTTGCTTTTTGTCAAAGATCAGGTAGTCTGTATTTCTGTGGGTCTATTTCTCAGTTCTCTGTTCCATTTCATTTTTCCCTTCTTTCCATAATACCACCATCTTAGTTATTGTAGCTTCATGAGACGTCTTGAATTTGAAGTGTCACTCCTCCGATTTTTTTTCCTACTCTTTCAATCTTGTGTTGGCTATTCTGGGTCTTTCGGTCTCAAATGTTAAGCATGGGGAGGGTTCTGAGACCAAAAAGTATAAGAATTGCTATTGTAAAGAAAGATGAGCACATTAGAGTCTTGTGTTAGGACAGAGGATAGACTGTAGTAGAAAGGAAACTGACCTGATCTGTACTTCCTGTTGCCTTTCTGGGCATTGAACTTGTTTGTTGCTCTAGAGTATGTCTCTGAGAGTCCAAATTTAGATACTATGTGACACAGCTAGAAGCCAGGTCTCAGGAGAGAGTTTCCTAGGGGTGTAGGACATAAACTGTTAATACTACAGGTTGTCAATCCCTGGGGGGTGGGGGGGGGACGGGACAGGACTTGAAAACAGCAGCCAGACAAGCGCGGTTTAGATTTGTCCCTTTCACTTCTCTAAGAGGAGTTTTGGATTTAGGGTTGTGCATGTAGATTGTGTGTTCTACCTCTTTTTCTTCATAATTAAGATGTGTTAGATCTCAGAATGAACCAAGTTAAAAAGGGGAACTGTCACATCTTGGGCCGCTCACCTTTTGCCCTTAAAGAGTGCAGGGAACCCATGCAGAGGAAAAGGTGGGACAGCTTTGGTTTCAAATCTCAAGATGAAAAATACCTCCAGGTCTACTGAGCACCTCAGAAAGCTTTGCTGGCTAAAAGAAGAGCGTTGCTTCCTCTGCTCCATCACCAGCCTCTGACCACCTGGCTGCCAGAGAGGGCAGTGGCCACCAGGGACAGAGTTGAACTGTCAAGGGGACACCAATCTCCCCTCCGTGGCCAGGTCATGGAGCTGTCCTCGGGCCCAGTTGACCCCCTCAAGTGGAAGAATCATGAGGGGTCCTGAGAGCCAGCCACAGCAAGCAGGGCTGACGGCGCTCTGCCCGTGTGGCCTCCCATCCTTCAACATTTGCTCTGAAAGCGCTGCTCCTGGTAACAGAGGCAGCACTTAGCTCACAGGCAATGTGGATCCCAACCTGGCACCTCAGTGGGTTTAGAGGACCTGAGAAGGTCCTGCTCTCTGGGGAAGTCGAGCATTTTCATCATGTTTTCAAAGTCAGAGACTTGGAGGTCAAGAAGCACCATGTGTAGAGGCCAACATGATATACCACTTGAGGGTTTTTCAAAAAGCCCAACAATAACATGAATTCCACAAATAGCTGCAGGGGCTCCATGCTAGGGGCAGGGGCTGAGCATGCTCCATTTGGACATCATTAGGAGCACAGTTACAAACCAAGTAGTCTCCTTTCAGCCAGGATGGCCTGATGGAACCTGGTGGTGCGATGCACTTAGGGGTGGGTGTTTTAGTTTTTAGTTGGAATTGCTTATTTGCTTTTGAAGAGGTAATGTATCCACGTGCAAAACTTCAGAAGGATTAAGCAGTGGAAAGTTTCCCCCCATTACTTACCCTGTAGCTGCTCCCTGGAGGCTACACAGGGAACATGGACTGGTGAAGAGGCTCTGGGATCTCAGAACAGCAGGAAGAGAAAGCTTGCCTGAGGCTGACCTTGGGGTGAACACTGAGGCATGAATGTGAATTAGCTGAGTGGAAACACTGCAAGGGACAAGAAGGCCCTGGAGGTGATGGCTTGTGCAAAGACCTTGTGAGCAGAGACAGCATGGTGGAACAGAAGGAATGGTGGTGTGTTGGAGCGTGAAAAGCTTGAGGGAGGCAGTCCACACTCCTACAGCCAGCCACCTGCCCAGCTTCCTCAACGTTCCCCTGAGAGCCAAGGGAAACCACTGAAGCATTAGGGGAGGTAATCTTCTGTCACAGGTAGCTTGAGAATACCAGTCTGGCTGTAGCGCGGAGAGCAGACTGCAGGGACAGCATTCGGGTGAGACATGCGTTGTCTCCCATGGTGCACACCCTTCTGTATCACAGAGCTGTCCTGGTATGCAGGAGACTTACTCTTGCAATATGTAAATCCATTCGTTTCCATTCTCCCAGAGGCGCAGAAGGAAAATCCCCAAGGAGAGTTTGCTTAGGATGCAGTTATCATCTGGTGGTTTTCATCCCAGCAGGGGGTCAAGCGGCAGGGCAATTGCCAGCCTGTGGAGAGTGACTGGCGAGAAGCTGGAGTCCCTGAAAGCTTCAGGCCCAGCCTCCCACTGAGCACTCCGGGTCAGTGGGACTGTTAAGGGCTTTATAAAGCCATTGCCAGATGCTGGCAAATGAGGAACCATTGACTAAGCTTCCTCTGCTGCGGCTACTGGGGTTCTTGTCCTCACGTGCCTTGTCTTCTGCCCCCCCCCCCCCCAGGATGGCTTCCGCTGAGGCACAGGGAAGCAGCCCCTGCGGTTTCTCGCGCCAAAACTCGGGCAACTCGCTCTCCTTGGACT
Organism: Uropsilus gracilis; assembly: GCA_004024945.1. NCBI lineage: Eukaryota > Metazoa > Chordata > Mammalia > Eulipotyphla > Talpidae > Uropsilus > Uropsilus gracilis. The sequence continues at coordinate 11,587 of PVHY01014411.1, forward strand.
TCGAGCCCGAGGCCGAGTACCACTTCGTGGAACTGCTGCGGGAGCACTACAAGTGCGCGCGCTGCCGTGCGGTGCTGCACAACCCACACCAGACGGGCTGCGGCCACCGCTTCTGCCAGCGCTGCATCCTGGAGCTCAGGTGGGTGAGCCTGCGGCCCCTCCCCCCGTGGCCCGCCCTCACCCCCCTCCCCCCCACTGCCTCGCAGCAAGGACCGGGCCCTGGTGTGGGGGAGTCTCCCCCTGGCCCTTTTGAAAGAGCCTTCCTGCTCTCTTCTTCATCGTCACCATTTCTTCACATCCCCAAACATCTGCAAACCCTGGAGCACGTTGTAGGTTGGGAGGTCCTGTTTCCCATCCGGATCTTGACTGAAATCTCCCCATCTTTACTCGCCTAAAGGTGGGGGATGGGGTGTAGCATCCAGACAGGGCCTCACTGCTGTGGGTGCCATACATTTGGGGAACTGTCAGTCCAGATGATGCATCCCGGGGAAGGGCACTGGGAGAGTGCGGGGGCTTATTGGGGGTCAATAAGAAGTGGCACCTGCCAGGTTTGTGAAGGGGTTCTTACAACACTTTCTCAGCCCATTGTGTGTTTGCCCACATGTTGTTGTGTGTTCCACAACCCTTGCCAAACTAAGTGCTTATGTGTGAAGAGCTGGAGATCCCTTAAGGAGCAGGACCTAAGCTCTGCCCTCTAGAACCTTCCAGCTTAATTATGAAGACAGGCTGTGATACTGCCGGGGCACTCAGCCTTCTGGGGCCCTGCTGTTTGACTGCATCCTGGAGGTTGAATGGGGGATCTTTAGGCAGGCTGGGCAGGTGCTGAATTGGGGTGCTTCCTCCTTTGTAAGGTGGAAACAGCATAAGCAGAGACAGTGAGGATTGATTGGGGACTCAAGGGGTTGAACAACTGGAGTGCTGGGTTGCTCTTGGAAGCTTGGAAGCACCATTAGTGTCAAGTCTTCATCCTGCCTCTAATTTGCTTTTCTCTGCAGAGAATTAAACACCGTGGCACTCTGCCCAGTAGATAAGGAGGTTATCAAGTCTCAGGAGGTAAGAAAAGCACTGCCTTGGTTTAGCAGCTCCCCAAGGGATGGAAAGGCAGGGTCCTGATTGGGCCTGAAATTGGAGGGGGGGGGCGTGTGTTTTGGAGTATTACCCCTCTGCCCTGGGTCAGATCAGAGAAAGGCCAGTTGGGGTCTTTACTGATCTGACCTGATTTCTTCTACACCCCCCTCCCCCCTCCTACAGTCAACTACACTGAGCTGCTGAGAAATGAAATGCCCAGTTTTAAGGAATTCTTCCTTACCTGGTGAATCTTGAGCACTTTTCTTTTATTAGTATGAGGCTTCAGAACCATTTAATTGAGCTGTCGTGCCTACACCACAGTGCCCACCTTCTAATTATACCATCTGGTGGTATTAGTGTGTTCCCCTGGTCACATTGTATCACCACTATCAAACTCTAGAATGTTACCATCACCCCAAGAAGAAACCCCTTATCCATAGGTGGCACCACCCCACCCCCCTCCTCCCACCCCCTAGAAACCATGAGCCTAGTTCCTACATCTGTGGATGTGCCTTTTCTGGCTGTTTCACAGGACTCAAGTCAGGCAGCATGTGGCCTCCTATGCCTGGTTCCTTGCAAACCCCTCTCTGCAAGGGAGGTGGAGATGGGGTATGTCCACACTTCCTCGCTAGGCTGCAGGCTGCTCCACCTTGTGGGCCCACTACACCTCTTTTGTCACTTCATCCACCGGATGGACTCTTGGGTCGCTTCTACTTCAGAGCTGGAAGTGAAGATGACTTAATACTTGACTTAATATCCTGGCCTGTCCCCAGGCATAGAGCTGCTAAGTCATGGGATTGCCTGATGCTTCCCATCTGGGGGTGGCCAGCCTGGTTTCCCCAGCAGCCACACAGCTCACACTCTAGCCAGCACACACCATGGGCGTTCAGTTTGCTCCATATCCTTGCTAAAATGTGTTCTTGGCCATTTTTTGCAGTGTAGTTTTCCTCAAGGGTATGAAGGGAGATCTCATGGTTTTGATTTGCGTTTCTCTAGAGACAGCGATTGTGACCACCTGTTCACTTGCTCATCGGTTCTTCATACATCACCTTTGTAGAAACTGTTCTGTCCCCTTGTCCATACTTAAGGTGCAGTGTTTGTCTCTCATTGTCGTGTTGCAAGAATTCTTTACATATTCTAGGTGATATCTTAACAGATACAAGATTTTCACATATTTTTCTGCCTTCTGTGGTTTGTCTTCTTGCTATCTTGATGGTGTTCTTTGAAGCACAAGAGTTGCATTTTGATCAAGTCTTGGTCACTTTTTTTTTTAGTGTTGTAGTTAAGAAATCATTACCTAACTAATGGCCAAGATTTTTTCCTTATAACTTTCATTTAAACTCAGTTTTCTCCCTGCAAACTTCGGCCTGGTTTCTCTATTTTTAAATCATTGAAAATTTTAAGAAGAAGCCTAGGTAGGAACTCTACAATTTTTTCAATTCTTCATGACGCTTAAAACTATTGCAAATAAATATTCTTTTAAATATCAAAAGAATTGTTAGTGATACAAAAATTACATGAAAATTCAGATATCAGGTTGTATAAAATAATGTTCCATTGAAACATAGCCTTACCGTGACATTTGAGTATTGAGTACAACAGAGGCGGGGGCAGTGTGGCCTGCACAGCCCAAAATATTTACCTCCTGACTGTGGGGGAGCTTGCCACCACCCCCTGGTTAGTGCTGAGTAGCTGTCAGTGCAACTTCGATGACGCTGCTGGGTGACTAATGCAAACGTCTACCCTGGGACAGGAAGCCAAAAGCATCACCCTCTGCCACAGCCCCACCTTTTAACCTTTGAGGATGTGAGGTCAAATCCTCCATGAGATTTTCCTAGCTATAGCCCGCACTGGGCCTGGAGCCTGCAGTGTGTGTTTGGTGGTTGTCAGGGGTGCTTGTCTTCTTTAATGTTGTGGTGAGTCTGGTATTTCCAGCTAACCCCCACCTGGAAATTTCCACCCCACCCCACTTTTGAGATGAACTTGAAAACTAAGTAATCGCTTCCTTTGCTATGTTCTGAGGCTTGGGCATGGGCGAGACCTCTCATGTTTATCGTTTAGGTGTTTAGAGACAACTGTTGCCGAAGAGAAGTGCTCAATCTCTATGTCTATTGCAAAAATGCGCCTGAGTGCAGTGCCAAGATCATTCTGGGACGATACCAGGTTGGTGTTTCTCATGGATTACAGTCCCCTTTGCCATGTGCCCAATGATGTGGAAGCATCTTTAGATAGCAGCTCCCGGGCCAAGAAAGTTGGGGGATACAATGGAGTGCCATAAATTCCCCGTCTGGCAGGACAGGCAGTGACAGCAGTGTACCCTGGGCCGTGTACGTGTGAACATGGAGGTTCCTTTGGGCAGGGGCTGGGGGGAATGCATGGAGGACTTAATCATTGATCCTGAAGTGGCCAAAGGGACCTGCTCCAGCTAGGACGTGTTACTGGGAGGCATGGTGGGACTGGGGTTCTAGGACGGGACTGCAGATGGATAGCCGGGGAACATTCTTGTCAAAAGCATTCACAGGTACTTGGAGGTTTTCCCCAGCAGACAACAGAAGGCAGGTGATGGCAGAACTGAGAGGGGAGGATGAAGCTTAAAGGTGAAGTGCTGATGTAAGATGCAAAGGTACAGGGCCTCAGGGAAACTAAGTGGGTGAGTTCCTTTCTCAGCAAGCTGCCCGGCTCTTCTCTGCTGGTAGAACAGCTGAACTGGTTGAAGCTCAGGCACCACAGACTTCCAGGGACTCTCCTGGAGGTAGCTTTCCTCGTCCCAACATTCTTGGAAGCTTTTCAGGTGACTCAGTCTTTTCTCTGTCACCAACCCCCTCCCTCCCAGGCAGGGAGCTCCTGTGTGTGAGAATGATTTCCTCCTTCACCCAGGAATGCCCTTGGAGGGCCACAGGACTGCTTAGTGTCTTCCTAGTGCTGTCCTTGCCATCCTAGAAGGCACCCTGTGGCGTCTAAGTCTGAAAGGGATGTGGGGCTCAAGACTACCCAAGGACATAGCTATCACCTCACCAGCTTCTACAGAACAGAGGCTGCTTGGTTCACCTGTTTCTGTGAGTCCCCCTCATTCTCATTAGGCAAGCTTCAGGGACATCATCAAGTACACTCTGGGAATGTAACCAAGCACTAGATGATCTAAAGCAAAGGGGCCAGGCCATCTTTCATGCATCATCCGGACCTGCTAACTCCCATGCACAGCTGCTTGCAACATCTAGGTAGCTAGGCAGCCCCTCTATGCCCACCTTCCTGGAGGCCCGTGGCCCTTGTGTCCATTACAGAAGCATCCTCAGCGGTGCTCCCCCCTTCCCAGTGGCCCATGTGTCTGTTACAGGAGCACCCAGTGGTTCTCCCGCCCTCCCAGCAGCCTGTATGTCTGTGTATCTGTTACAGGAGCATCTTCAGCAGTGCTCATTCCAACCTGTGCTGTGTCCCAATGACAGCTGTCAGGAGTCAGTGCTTCGGAAAGATCTGAAGGAACATTTGAGTGCATACTGCCAGTACCGGGAAGAAAAATGTCTCTATTGCAAAAAGGATGTGACTGTAATCGATCTCCAGGTGAAAAAAGCAAACAAAAACACACTCAACCTTCCTTGAGAGGCTAGATTCACGCTGCGCAGTCCCTTGAGTGACCCAGGAACTGCAGCATATTGCAGGATATATTTTGATACAGAAACAGGTTTGGAAAATAACTTTATCTGAGAGAAGTTCTGGGGAAAAAAATTTTTATGGACTTTTTTGAATCCGTGTATCCACTGCTATATGTAAGTGTGCAGGAGGAACCAGTCCACCGAAGGGTGGTGTGCAGCTACCTGGGTGCTCTGACCCCCGCAGGGCAGGATGTGGCCAGAAGGGCAGCCACAGCCCTGCAGAGCTGGCACAGCCCGAGCAGACAGAGCCACAACTTCAGGGGTCTCTTCCCTCTTTCCTACTTCTGGAATAATTAGAAAGTTGCATTAATTTCAACCTTCGATTATCCTTTTTGGTAGCAAGCTATTGCATCCCGAAGGGAAAGCCACAGTGTGTGTCTGTGTGCGTGTCTGTGTGTCTGTGTGTGTCTGTGCACCCTTGGAGGCAGGGCAAGCTGTCAGAGGCGGGGCGCATGGGCAAGGGGCGGAGCCAGTGGACAGGGGTGGGATGAGCAGGCTGGGTTCGGGGGGTGATGGGAGCGGACTTTGGTTCACCAGTTCCTCTCTTGTAGAGTCATGAGAACCTGTGTCCCGAGTACCCAGTGTCCTGTCCCAACAAGTGTTTGCTGCTTATTCCAAGAACCGAGGTACTTAGAAATAACCCTTTCAGTAGATTTTATGTCAGTAAAGTTTCCTGTCCCTTGGGGTGTGCGTGTGATGGAATCCACCTAGGCAGACGCACCGCCTAAGCTGCACCCTTGACAACTGCGTGCCTGCCTGCCCAGGCCTCTCCTGACTCCCGGGACTCGCCATGCGCACCACCCCCACCCCACCAGGCCTCAGTATGGGGCATCCTTCTGTCACTCCCGCCTTCCCAGTTCGGCCCGCAGCCGCAGTCCGCTGATCAGTTTCCATCCGCAGGTGGACCAGCACCTGGTTGTGTGTCCAGAAGGGGAGCAGGACTGTCGTTTCAGTCAGTACGGCTGCCCTGTGAAGGTAGGCGCCTCCTTCTGTGGCCACGTCCGCTTTGTCATTCACTTGAGAAGGGCACTGTACTTGATTCCTCAACTTGGAGGAAGGATGCTCCTTCAGAGATGGATCCTCAAATCAGAGAGCCTGAAGACTAGCATTTGTCTTAGGCAGGGTTCCCCCAGAGAACTGGAACCAATTAAAGAGTTCTCTTGCTTGCTGGTGCTCTCCCTTGATCACTCACTCTTGCTACCAATCTTGCTCTTGCTCTAACATTTTGTTCTCTCTCTCCCTTTACTTTGATCCATCCCTCTATATCCATTCATCCATCCATTCATCCATCCATCCATCCATCCATCCACCCACCCCCCATCCATCCATCTATCCTTCCATCCAGCCCCCCATCCACCCATCCATCCATCCATCCATCCATCCATCCATCCATCCACCATCCATCCACCCACCAACCCATCCACTCATACATCCATCGATCCACCATCCGTCCATCCATCCATCCATCCATCCATCCATCCATCCATCCATCCAGCTCTAACTAAGAGAGCGAGGAGTGAGGATTTATTTCAAAGAGTTGGCTCACACAACTGTAGGACCAGAAGGTCTGTAATTTGCAGAGCAAGAGGCACTCTGGACATCAGGGAGAACTTATGGATTGCCACCTTGAGGAGAAGTGCTGTTTCTTCAGGAGAACTAGGACTTTGCTCTTAAGACTGTCAACTGAATGAGGCTCTGGTTGGGGAGAGGCTGCAGCTCACTTATGTCAACAGATTTTAGATGTTAGTTAGACTCACAGAGACCTTCACAGTAACTTCTAGAGTTGACAGGCACCTGGACTCCTGCCTGGCCAGTTGACACAAAGTGACCCATCCTGGTAAAAATTTCTAACTGGCCACTAACTCTCCCAGGCTCAGAACCTGTGGGAGTGACTCTTCTAAAGACTGAGGTGCTCTGACCTATCATCACGTATTTGTCACAAAAGTGGTTTGAAATTATGATTAAAATGTGTTTTATTTATTAAGCACCTTTAAACGTATTATTTAATATATAGTGTACGGAATAAACTAGAAAGTTTGGTCCACACCTAATTTTTTAAACTGATTGAACATTAATCAAAGTTCTAGACCTTTAAAATCTATCATATTCTGGAGTATTCTGTATTGATATTATTGCATATTATATATATTATATAATTTTATTATTATCTATTATTAGTCTGTATTACTATTTTTTTCTACAATCTAAAATTACCGCAAAGGATCTGATTTTAAAGTCATGAAGATAGTAGAAGAAATGATAAATGAATTTTCTTTTTATCCTTGAAAGAAAGAAGGCCTTCTTAGATGACAAACACCAAGCCAGAAGCCATAATTTTGAAAAATTTAATCACAAACATTTGAAACTTCAAAAAAAAAACTATAGGATTTTTAATAATATTGCAGGTAAAATCAAATGGCAAACTGAAGATTGGAGATTAATAACTATAACATGATTAAACAAAAAAGGGGCTTAATAGAAAAATAGAAACTTAATAGAAAAATAACCATATGAGCTTATGAACACTTCAGTAAAAAATTTGGTCAGCTAATAGACAAAAGAAAAGATGCTGAATCCCACTCTGAAATAAATGTAAGTTATAACAAGAAATCATTTTCACTATTAAATTGACAAAGTTGAAAGCAATTTATGACACTTAATTTTTTTAGTACAACTTAGTTATATTTATGAAAACTAGAAGTGAACCCACATATTGACATTGCAGTTCTGCTTCTGCAATGCAATTTATCTCAAAGATATCTTTTCATAAATGTGTAGAAATATTTCTCTTTCTCATTCTCCCTTTCTCTCTCTCATACACACACACACACACACACACACACACACACACTTAGATGTTTATATAGAAAAAAAGCCCAAATTAAAAACAACCTATAAGTCCATCACTTAAGTTCTGATATATAATTATGTATTTATGCTTTGAAATGCTATACATCTGATCAAAAGGATAAAAATATTTTTATATTTTTTTAATTTTAATATTTAATTAGATTTAGTCTTGTCTCATGGTGTTAAAAATGTATAAATAAGTTCACTGATTAGTGAGTGAGACCAGGAATTTTTACTTTTCATTCTGCATCTTGCGCTATTGTTTGGCATAAGCATGTATTTCTCTTACTTGAAAAAAAAAACTACTCGAAAAAATGTATATTATAAAGAACCTTTTAAAAAATTAAGGAAAAGAACATAAATATACCACTTATTAAACCAGTGTGGCCTTGGCTACTAATGACTTGGCATTATCTTTCTGGTGCAGGATTACAGAGAGCCCTAAAGAGAGTTCTTTTTATATGTAGGTCCAAACTTCCAGCTGGCTTGCATTCTAGAACTTACCTCAATGTCAGGGCTGTCAGAGCCTGTTTTCTGCAAGAGGACCCAGCCCTAAACCCAACCTCTTGATGGCAAATGTAGGGTTCATGGCTAGTTGAGACACCTCCTATTTGCTTTTACCAGGAAGGAAAGCAAGTCGCAATGAAATATGTTAATAATCAGGGAGGTGACTTTTTTTTTTCTTGCACTTCTGTTACATGAGGGCAAAGTGTTTGCATGGGTGGAGATCATGGCCAGTTTCCTGCCTTCTGTAGGGACAGCACTACTGTGGTAGAGGAGGCATTTCTCTTAAAGGAGGAAAAGCTGACTGGGCCGAACACTGACCTGCGAGATCCCAGCTGGGAGCTGGGTCTTCTAAGGGAAGAGCTGGGAGAAGCTAATTGTGCACTTAACCCGCAGTTCTCAATGCTGAGGGAGGGTAAGCAGCATCAGTGCTGAGAATTTCAAAGTGTGATTACTGGACTCTCTTTAAAACTATCTCCTGGCTAATGAGAGAATCCTAGAGCTGGGAGCAGGAGGCGGAAGGCTCACCTTTGCGCCAACCACCCCCAGCAAGTGTTTGTGTAAGCAATCAGCAAAATAGTCATGTCTCAGTGTTCACAGACGCCCCCACCATGCCCCTGCCAGCAACCGCCTTACTGTTTTCTCCATATGGAAGGATAAGCGGGGGAGCCTGCGGGAACACGAGCACTCTGCCCTTCGGGACCACATGCTTCTGATTTTAGAGAAGAACCTCCAGTTAGAAGAGCAGGTAACTATTCAAGGGCTCAAATCCAAAATGCAGAATGGAGAGCTGGGCTTTGCCCAGCTGGGTGCTTTTATATTCTTTCCTTTCTCTCTAAGTCAGCTGGAGGTAGCTGTTTCTCTGCTAAAGAGCCAGACAGACCCTGGGGTTATAGAATACTCAACCTTCGAAATACTTAGTGACCTTTTGTTCAACCATTCCAGTCAACAAATGAGGAAACTAAGCCCAAAGAAATTGCCATGCGTTTGTCACTTATAAGTGGCAGAATTCAATCTCAAACCCACAACTGATTCCCAGTCCAGTGTGCCCGAGGTAGAGCTACAACCTCTCTGCATCCTGCTTACACCCTTGGGTTCATTCCTGGCACCTGGTACTGTTTAAATTCAATCAGTCTTATAGTTGACTGTTGACTACAGACATGATGGGTTTTGTAAATCCCATAGTAGGTCTTAATCCTGCCTCTGGGAAGCTTTGCAGCCTGGTAAGTACAGATCTACTAGTACTTCCTTCACTGAATTGTGATTGTCAAGTAAAATGATGTGTGAAAACCCTGGGGTAGCCAGTAGACCTCAGGAAATGCTGACTCTATGAGTAATTATAGAAGTATTATTATAAATAATTATAATTATTATAAATTATAAAAAAGTTAACTAGTGTTGCTAGAACATCTCAGAGGGCCAGCCTGTGCCAGTCCCTCATCCATCAGCAGAGAGGGAACTGAACTTTACAGCTGCTGAGTTTTTAATTATGTCTTATTCCCAGTTGCAGTAGTGGGTGAGGTCTTGGATCAGATTTTGTGAACATTAGAAAGCATAAATTAGTGGTAGCTTTGGTAGAAAATATGCTGCCTGGAAAGCATTCCCAGTTCCTAGTGTGCCAGCAACCTCATCCACTCATCCATCCATCCCTTACTCCATCCAGCCATCATTCCATTCCATCAAGCCATCACTTACTCTAGCCAGCCATCCAGCCCTCCTTCGCCCTGTGCCCATCCATCCATCCACCCATCTCATTCAACAAATATTTATCAAGCTTCTCCTGGTGTCAGGCACTAGGCCAAATGCTGATGTCACTGTGGACTCCAGGCCCCATGGAGTTTCCTTTCTGGTGTGCATATGGGGAGGCAGGGAACACTAATGAAGGGCCAAAGAGGAAGCCAGTGGAGCAGCCTGGATAGGAAGCAAGGAAGCTGGGAAGATGCGATGAAATGAGAAGAGGTTGTCAAAGTTGTTTCTCAGGCATTTACAGTGCCAGGCATTGCTGGTTGAACGGCTGTGGGGTTGAGAAGAGTCAACCTGAGCTCATTCTTGGACTTTTGATTATTCCTGTCAAGTAGATGACGTTTCTGAGGGTGGCATGTATTGTCTGTCACTTGTTAGCTGTGTGCTGAGCAGTTTACTTACACTGTCAGCGTCTGTTTTCTCATCTGTGAGATGGAGCTGATATTTGAAGCAACTTGCAGGGTCCTCTGAGGACTAAAAGGACCAATAAATACAAGGATGACACCCATGTGGCACGTGTCAGCTGTCAGTGCTGCTTCTCTGTAAGGAGAACTTCCTGCAGTGGCCAGTGGTTCATGAAGGTTGGCTATGAGCCTCGGAGACAAGGAACAGGGCAGCTCAGTGAATTCAGCCCATGGTACACACTCACTAGGTCAGGTCAGAGGGAAATCGATGAGAAGTCTGTGCATCTGCTTTTGTTCCAGTTACCTAGATCTATGTAGAAATCTTCCTGTAAATATTTGTCTAGAACTATGTATCATATGTTTCCTAGAAACACTTTTTTACATGTAATTATTTTCCTAGAACTGTCTGCACTATTTGAACTTGTATGTAGACATCTGAATAACCTCATCCACATTCCTGCTGTTAGATTTCAGATTTGTACAAGAACTTAGAGCAGAAAGAAAGCAAAATCCAACAGCTTGAAGAAACTGTAAACAAATTTGAAAAGGAATTCAAGCAGTTTTCGCAGTTATTTGGCAGAAATGGAAGCGTCCTCTCCAACATGCAGGTGAGAACATGCAGCCTTCTTGGTCAAAGCCAAGCTTAACTTTCAACTGACATGAAGGTTTTCTCTTCACTTGTGAAATAAAGATCATTTTTAATGATGATACCTGAGTATTCTCCACCTAGACACACCTATTGCCAACATCTTATTTCAAGTGCCTCATCATTTTCTATGTGTGTTTGCATATGCTTGTCTATGTGTGTGTTCATGTGCAAGTATGTGTGGGTATACAAAGGAGACCCATCATAACTTACCATGTCATATCTACCCTTTCCTCATACAATGACTAGTGTTAGGGTGCTTGAGGGCAGGATGGAAAAGAAATACATTGTCGTTTTATTTAATTTCTCCCATTTGAAGAGAGCTAGCTGAGTCCAGGCCTCTCTCTGGGCTCTTCTGTAACAGCTGTGGTGCTCAGGCCAGAGCAAGGGGCCAGTGTCCAGCTTGTTATGTGCCTCCTCTTGGAGAGAGGCTCCTGAGAAGACAGGTTTGTCTAAGGTGAAAGACGTGTGAGTAGAAAATCAACAGCAAAAAGACTGAAGGTGCAGCAAAAACCAGAGGCATAGCTCAGGGCTTTGGAGCAAAACTCCTGAAGCGGGGAAGGGGGGAAGGGGAGGGGAGATACCATGGGTCTCAGCATCTTGTAGAGTCTTCCCTCTGGATGGTGTTGATTCATCTCGTTAAGTGGTTAAATGTGAAAAGTTTGAGTTGAAAAACAATCTAATGTCAACAGGTTACTAAACTAAACTGCTAATTCTTTTGATGTTCTGGTCCACTCTGTGCTGATAGGTTCTTGCCAACTACATGGACAAGTCAGTTTGGCTAGAGGCTCAGGTGCGCCAGTTATTACAAATGGTCAACCAGCAGCAAATGAAATTCGACCTGCGGTCACTGGTGGAAGCAGTTGATGCAATGAAACAGAAAATCACCCTGCTGGAAACCAACGACTGCAGATTAGGTACCCTCTCATTTCTTGTGTGAAACTAGCAGACCCTGACTGGGAGGAATGTCAGACTGTCTGGGACAAACAGTGCTTCAGCCTGGTGTTCCTGAGAATGAACATTTTGGCCACTCGGGCAGAAATGAGGGCAGGCCATAGGGTAGAAAGGGGCCAGGAGGTTCCACGCCCGGTTGTGATGGCTTTCAAGGAGCATGGAAGAACAGCGAAGGGAGAAATGTCTTAGGTTTAGGTATAAAAATATATAAAAGAGCCAGGCATGGTGGCTCATGCCTGTAAGCTTCAGCCTATGAATCGGCCAGGGCTAGGGATCGTGGTTCAAGTCCCGCCTGGGGCCCATAACGAGATCTAATTCCGAAAAAAAAAAATAGCTGGGCATGGTGGCACGCGCCTGTAATCCCAGCTACTTGGGGAAACTGAAGCTGGGGATTGCTTGAGTCTGTGTTACCCCGGGCAACGAGAGGCTGCGGTTCCACGGGCAAAAAAAGCGAGACCTAGTCTCAAAAAAAAAAAAAAAAAAAAAAAAAAAAAAAAAAAAAAAAAAATATATATATATATATATATATATATATATATATATATATGAAGCTTTCTTTTTAAAAGCTCCCCTCCCCCTCCCGGGATGCACCCCTGAAACTTATGTAATGTCCTAAAGCAATGGTCTGTCCATTTAAAAATTAAATTTAGAAAAAAAGAAATGGGTGTTTGAGCACTTTCCTGGGGGGCCACAGCTTACACCACTCTGAGGTTGGCCCCCACTGGCCGTCTGCAGGCCCCGGAGCAGGTCCCGGGGTATGTTCACTGCCCCTCTTGTGCAGACACAAGCGTGGGACCCTCTGAACTGGTTTTGATACAAGCAGCCTGCTGGGGCACAAAGTCAGCTCCCCTTGAGGGTGTCTGAGACATGCCAGAACCCTTCGGAGAGCCAGCCTCCACTCAGGGTGACTTCTGGAGAGAGTGGGGAGCCCCATGTGTCTTTTTTTCCCATTGCAGAGGCTTTGGAAGGGGAGACGCACAAGCACGACACCCACATTAACACCCACAAGGTTCAGCTGAACAAGAACGAGGAACGGTTCCGGCAGCTGGAGGGCGCCTGCTACAATGGGAAGCTTATCTGGAAGGTCACAGACTACAGGGCAAAGAAGCGGGAGGCGGTAGACGGGCACACGGTGTCCATCTTCAGCCAGCCCTTCTACACAGGCCGCTGTGGCTACCGGCTGTGTGCCAGGGCCTACCTGAACGGGGACGGCTCGGGCAAGGGCACACACCTGTCGCTGTACTTCGTGGTAATGCGTGGCGAGTTCGACTCGCTGCTGCAGTGGCCGTTTCGGCAGAGAGTGACACTGATGCTCTTGGACCAGAGCGGCAAGAAGAACCACATCACGGAGACGTTCAAGGCTGACCCCAACAGCAGCAGCTTTAAGCGGCCTGATGGCGAGATGAACATCGCCTCTGGTTGTCCCCGCTTCATAGCTCATTCCATGCTGGAGAGCTCCAGGAGCGTCTACCTCAGAGAGGACACACTGTTCCTAAAGGTGGTCGTGGACTTGAGTGACCTGGAGGATCTCTAGCCTGATCTGGGCAGGGACACCGGGTCCTGGTCCAGCACCACTGAGGAGGCCTGGAGTGTCTGAAGTCAGCGTAACCTTCTGCAGGGCTCCCTTCTTCACACATTCTATTCTGTTCCAGTTTGAAGCCTTAACTCCTTAGACTGTCTTCTCATTATTTATAGTTCTGAATCTCTTGGAAGATGGTGAGTGTCTTGCATCAGGACCACCCGGTGCTGAACGTGGGGCCCAGGCTCGGGGCTCTATGAGTCGGTCACACAGGGGCCACCGCAGGACTGCTCCTTCAGAGCACATTGCTTTTTTATTCTTTGTCCTGTCGACTCTAGACCCTGGCCCTCACCTGCAAAAACCATCTTCAAGGGCAGCGGTGCTAGTGGTATAGTTACAAAGACATCTAGGAGTTGGGGCCAGACTCTTTGTTGTTGTTGTTGTTGTTGTTGTTGAATATTAAATTTGTGGAAATGACTAAATCTCTTGCTGCTTTTATGGGATTTACCTGCAGTCGGCAAACATAGTTTGGCAAAGCTGCACAAAAACAGGAAAGGGATTAGCACTGCCATCCTCCCTGCTGACGGGAAGCAGGAAAGCCACCTGGGAGGGAATGCGGTAGAGGAGGCACCCCACTGAAGCTGAGGGTATATATTAGGTGCAATAAGTAAAAGATTCTTCTCTTCGGTCAAAAACAGTTGTTCTGCGAGGTTTAAACTTAATATATAGAGACAAGCACAACTAGGTTAGTGAAGTTTGGGTAATAGCAAATTACTGTGAGGATGGATAGAATTTGAGATATGATGGGGAACATGTCATTAATGTATGAAAGGAACTTAAAACTCAAGGATCCCACCCTCACAGCTGCTGCCTGGCACCAAGCTGATTGCCAACACAGTCTGTCCTGACTGCCCAGAAAGTCCATGTTCATCACTGGTGTGAAGGTGGGTGTTTCTATAAACAGGCGACTTTTCTTGTGGGAATGGAATACAGAAATGACCATATCCATGGGTGGGTGGGTCTGTGGACCTGAGGGTGTACAGGCACACCGAGATGGGTCCCTCTCTCTCTTGACAGGACTGAGCTTAACAAATACAACGGTCCATATTCCTGATTCACCATTACTCCATAGGCACTGTCACCCCTTGCTGGCATAGCTCTCAGCACAAGGGTCAAGGGCACTTGGTAGGGCTCCTGGGGTTTCTGGGCCTGCACCTCATAGCTTTGACCTGGTAGAAGAAGCACAGTTACAATAGTGGCTTCTTTTTTTTTTTTTTTTTTGAGACTAGGTCTTGCCATGTTGCCTGGGGTAGTCCCAGTCCTCCAGACTCAAGCGATCCCCAGCTCAGCCTCCCAGATAGCTGGGATTATAGGCTCCCACCACTGCGCCTGGCTGCTTTTTCAAGAACCAGGTCTCGCTATGTTGCCCGGGGTAGTCTCAAACCCATGAACTCAAGCGAACCCTGTCCTCTTGCCTCCTAGCTCTTGAATTATAGGTGTGACCATCATGCCCTGCAGGCTTCTATGAATTTTTCAAGAAACCAGAAACTCAAATTGCAGGGATCATCCCAGAGGGTTAGGTTCAAAGAAAGCAGTTCCGACAGAAATTCACTCCAGAGAGAAAAACGCCAGCACAGTTGCTGTGACCCCAGGGGCGCGCTTCCATCCCTGATGTGCCTCAGAGGCACCTCGGACAGGCAGCCAGACTCCACCAGCTCTGCATGTGTGCTTTCAGCCAAGTCCCACGTCACCCGTATGCTCCCAAGGATCCTACTTTCATAAGTGGTTTTGAGTAACTGTTGTATAAAACATTGATCCAAAACCCGATTTTGTACATTAACCAGTTTCTCTCTACCTAAAACATATAACGGGTGCAGTTGACTTCTGAGTTCAGAGTTTTTCACTGAAACTGATCACAACTTACCTGAGGTGAAAAGCACTCCTTCCTCACATGAAAGAGATGAAATTTTTGTTTTAAAGAAGTGGATCCCTGTAAACTATTTTTTCTCTTTATGATAGGAATGGTTATTTTTATTCTTTGTCAGTAAGATTTAAGGTTTTGTTTCCTTCTTGATCTGATCCAGATTCTGATCCCTGATGATAAGAAGACACTGTCCTAGATGTGAAGCGGCTCGTACAAGACAGTCGCATGTAGGGTGAAATGGGTGGAGGAGTGTGTGCTAACAGTGTGTGCTAACAGGGTGGTATTCTGACTTATCTCCAAATGTGATGACTTCAGAGGTCAGGGGTGGCCACAGCCAGTCGGCATTCATGGGGCCAGTGGATAAGTTCGAGTGAGCAGACAGGGTTATAGATACCTGACCTGTTCCACCACACACCCCTCTCCAGAAGCCGGTGGGGTTGAGACACCGGTCTTAACCTTCCACAGTAATTCTGGGCTGGAGAGGAAGCACTGATGATGGGTACACAGGGAGGGCTGAGTGGTGAGATCATCAGAAGCATTGAGGATTAGGGGAGGATGCGGAGGGACCTGCAAATGTGTCCCTCAGACTGGCTCTGAATGTGGCACAGTAGGAAAGAAATTGGAAGAGAGAACTCTGGGGCAAGTCTTTGGAGCAGGTTCACTTGGAGATTCGAGTGGGAGAAGTGGAAAAGAGAGAAAGGGGCGAACCTGTGGGTCCTGGTAGGGACTGGAGTCTTGTGTTGCCCTTTTTCTGCCAAAAGTCCCACATTAAAGACTGAAAGACACTGAAATAAATTTTTTGGCTTTTGGGGTTACACTCCCTCGAATGACACTCCACACGGAGACATCAGGAGCACCAGGAATTAGAAGGCACTTGAGTAAGTCCCTGTAAGCAGGGACAGTGTGTGTGTTGGGGTGTGGGGTACATGTGCCTCAGGGTAGTCACACACACATGCTAGGATAACATGATATTTACAGTTCACATGCCATGTACATGAGTGCCTGGTGCTTCCCAATGCCCTGTGATAGCTGAGGTCTCCTGTGAGACACAGGTCTCCTGACCCTCCTCTGCAGCCCAGATGTGTAAGTCAGATCCCCGGCAGGCACCTGAGCCCTGCCTTCCTATCATGGTCACCAGGCTGTGCTTCTGTGTCTTCAACGGAAAAGAAGCAGCAGCAGTGACTCAAGTGTTATTTTTAAGAGAAGGACCTGGTATGATGGAGAAGGGGGTGTACCAATTTGGCTACCTGGTGGTGAGGGTGAGGAGCTGGGTGTAGCTTCAGTGGCCTCCCACCTGTCCCCATCTGAGACGTATTCGGAGAAATCATGGTTTCAGTGTCCAGTGCTGGTTTCAACCCGAGCGGCTTGTGTGTTCATTGCACCCACCTCTGGCCTTCAGCTTTCCGGTTGCCCCTGTGAGCCACACAATGTTATAAAGCGGAGCATGTGGACTCTGCTGTTTGTGACCAAGTCACTGGTTGTGACTGTCTGATGACATCCACTGAGCCCCAGAAGGTAGCCCCCATGGGAAGAGCAGAGGAAGATGCTGGGCAGGAGCATGGAGGAACTGGGGAGCTGGTCTAAGGGGCTGAAAAGAAGATTGTGGTGAGGCCAGGAGAGAGGGTTCGAGAAGGAAGGCTCGGGATCCAAATGCCACAGGGAGCAAGAGGGGAGGGAGGGCCTTGACCTGGGAATGCGTGATATCATGGGTGTGTTTTTAGGACCGTTCTGTGCAGAGCCTGGGTGAGTGGGAAGAGGACAGGCAGGGGTAAGGGAGTGTCATCAGCCTACAAGGTGCTTACGCACCCTTTTGAGATCATGAGTTCCTTAAAGCTGAAGCCACGTCTTGGGTGCAGGAAGGTATGTATACAGATCTGTAGATGAACAGCCATGTTGCCTCAACCACAGGGTCACTAGGGAGTGCCAGGCCTGTTTCATAGATAAGAAAACTGGCAATGGGAGAGACCTGTGTGCTTGGGGTCAGGTCCTGTCCTGTGAGGATATTAGGACATCCATCCTCACAACCATCACTACCATCTTAGGAGGCGTGTGCTAGTTCATGACCATTTTCAGATGAGGTCACAAAGCACAAAGACATGATGTAACGCACTGGGCCTGCACAACACAATGTGGAGCCAGCATGTGAGCCCAGGCCCCCTGACCCCTGAGGCCCCACTTTGTACGCTAACCCAGACAGCCACATCTGGGAACTGCTTACCTCTGCACATTTATATATGATACAAGCACAAATGAGTTAAAATAGCCTCTATAATAAAAGCTGAATCTATAACTTCCGAGCCGCTTGAGAAAAACATCTGGACAAAGAGAAACTTTATCAATCCAAAGACAAGAAAGAGAACAGCTAGAAGCTTGATCCACGGAAAAGAGGGCGGTGCCAAATTCAAACACATAAGTATGCATGGATTAAATTTTCTGTTCAGAGGACATTTCTCAAACAAATGGTATATACACATTCACTGAAAAGACCTCTGACCACAGTTGCTGATGTGTGTGTATCTGTGCATGTCCCAGGACCATGGGCCTGGGAGTTCACCTCCAGCACTGTTGGTAGCAGCATACATGCAGGGAATATAAAGCCACCCATGACAGCAAGGGTATGAGGAAGCTCCCTGAATCTCAGGTAGGGCGGGAGGGCCCAATGATGGGAGAGTAATGTGGATAACAGCCAAGGTGACATGCAAGACTGTTCACCAGACAACCGGCTCTAGACATTTGCCTCAAATGTCTTGCCACGTAGCTGATAAAATGTGCTCAGGAGTGCCTGTTCACTCATGTTTTAAGGACAAGCATCAGGAGCTGTTAGTTGACCAGAAACAGGAGAATGGATCAATCACTGGATCAATCACAATCACCCCATGGAACACTGGGAAGGAAACAAAAAGTAAAAGTAAATGAATCAACCAACATACAATCTTGGGTGCCAAAAACAAGTTACACCAGGGTATCATTTATATTTGATTGACAAAGTGTACAGGAGTGTGCTGTCACTGTCAGTGATACAGCCCCATCTCCATATGCAGAAAATACTGAGACAGATACTAAACCCAGTGGAGGAGTATTGTTTCAATAATACAGCATCATTGACATAGTCACACTGCAACACGAGGTACTCCGGTTGTGCTCCTCTTATAGAGAAAAGCTCCAGTGTTTGCCCACCCTCAGGCCTTGTATCACTGCTGCTACTCTTTGGAAGAGTTGGACAATTTTTCTCTTATAAAAAAATTCCACATATGCTGACACCACTCAGTGTCACTTAGTATAAGGCCCTCTAGGTTTAGCCATGTTATGACAAAAGAGGGTTTCCTGTTTTGTTTTTTTCAAAGACTGAACCATATTCCCTGAGCATGCGTGCATGCATGCTCACATATGCGGAGTTTTACATTTCTCAGCAAAGGTGGATACCACTGTGGGTTAGGGTGGAAGTGCAGGAGAGGGTAGTTTGGTTTGGTTTAGGTGTCTCTCTGGCAGTGGGATCGCTGGGTCACCTGCTCATTTTATTTGTAATTTCTTGGGGGAACTTTCACCCTTTCATCCTTAAGTACCAGGCTGCCCCTTCCTCCACATCCCAGTCAGTGCTAATTTTCACTTGACTTCAGGATAGCAGGTGTCCGGACAAACGTGGGGCTGCTTTTTCTGGATGCTGAGTGCCCTTTCCTCAGGCAGGTGAGCCACTTCTAAGTCATTCTGGAGAAATGTATACATTGTCCACTTGCCCTTTTTCCTTTGTTTATGCATTTGTTTTTATTTTAAGCAGTGCTTTATGCAAATAACCAGTTCAGAAGGGGGAAAAATCTACTAGCCTCCAGAGAGTCAAAAAGCTTTTTGGAAAGTTCTTTTAAAATGAATTCAATGCACACTATCAAGCTAAGCATTGAGTAAGCACTGCTCTCAGTGAGACAGGTAATCAGCAGAACATCAAAAAGCACACAATGTAAGAGCAGCACCTCCTTCCAGTGTGGTCAGGAGTGCTTCCCGGCCCATTGTTGACTTGGTTTGCTGTGCAGTGTGAGCAACTTAATGGTGTAACAGTGACCCCGACAAGTGGCTTGCAAATACCCACACCCCATCAGCCCGCTCTTTCCATGTTGTGGGTATTCTTTGCTGCATAAAGATTTTTTGAGTTTGGTATTGTTCCACTTGCTTTGTTTCTGTTTTCTTTGTTTTTTTGTCGCAAATTCACAAGACGATCACCAGCACAATATCAAGGAGCTTATCCACACACTTTCTTATATGAGTTTTAAGGTTTCAGGACTTCATTTACTTTTTGCATATTTGAGTTGATTTTTGTGTTTCATGTAAGATGTGGGTCTAGTTTCATTCTTTGGCATGTGGGTATCCAGTTCTCTGAGCACCGTTCATCACACACCTTTGCAGATTGTGTGTCCTTAGCTCATTCTCTCCACCACATGCACCTGAACAAATGCACACATGCACACCCACACACAATGCATGCCCATGTGTGCACACACTCACACATGCACACCCATTCACTGTTCCTCACGAGTAGTTTCTATACTTGACACCCGGTAGTTATTATCCTGCGCAGTTGTTCTTGCAGCTTTACAAGAGATGAGTGAGAAGCTGCCACCTTCACCGATCTCTCCGTGGCTGAGAGTGGTATTTCCAGAGTCTTTACCGGAGACCCTTTGCACATCTCCCAGTGTGCTGACAGTGGGCATCTCTGTGACTGATATCTGGGGACTCTGTCACCCCCAGAAGATGGCACAGCATTGTCACAGCACTCAAGCTCACCCTGCTTGGAGATGAAATCACCCGGGTTGGATTGGTCAGATAGACTCAGAGGACAGCAGAGAACAGAGAACATTCCAAGTCCATAGACAGCAATGCAGAGGCTTTCAGCTTTGACAACACAGTGGAATCTCTGCAGTTTTAGCACAATGCCCCTGAG
Source organism: Uropsilus gracilis (assembly GCA_004024945.1). Lineage (NCBI taxonomy): Eukaryota > Metazoa > Chordata > Mammalia > Eulipotyphla > Talpidae > Uropsilus > Uropsilus gracilis. The sequence continues at coordinate 31,779 of PVHY01014411.1, forward strand.
CCCTGTCCCCACCTCGAGTTTAGCCTGTGCCAAAGCTCCTCAGGAGGCCCACCATCTCACAGATGGGAGAGGGGCCTGGATGTAGGGACTCAGGCTCCACTCCTAAGTACAGGGCTGAGCCTTTGTGCGCCCACAATGCTAGGAGCATTGCAAAGTCCCTCTGAGGGTGCAAAGCCTTTGATCCTATTTTAACCCCCCACATGCCCAAGAGGGGGAGGCACATATCTATGTGTCTGACCAGAAGGAACAGGAAGGGGAACCTCTTGTAAGAACCATCACCTAGACTTTCCAGTTGTTACAAAGTCCATACAATGTCATCTACCATGAGACTACAGTGTCCCTCCCCCAGAAAAGGCAGGAAGACTTCAGAGAAGATGGAGCCACAGACAGAAAACCGCCTGCTATGGAAAAGCACTTGATAGGAGCTGACTTCATGCTAGGACAGGAAACAACTCTGAGGCTGTTTCTTCCCACCAAGTCTGCATCTAGGTATGGCAAAGCATTCATGGTGGCTTGGAGATCGATGGGCCAGCAGAGGGTGAAAGAGTCTATGGACTTTTCTAGTATTCTCATCCAGAGACCTTCAGCAGGAACCTTATATGTGGCCCCTGAAGTAAAAGAAAGGGGAGTTGATGGAGCTTGCTCTGGGGTTGAAGTTCTTTGAAACAATTAAGATGAGATTACAATAGCGAAGAGGAAGTCCATTTTAATATTAAGTTCTTCTAGTTTTCAAGAATAAATATGGGATCTTGACGTTTTTAGGTTGTTCCCAGGACCCCTGCACTAGCCTGAGGGGGAAAGTAGAGTGTCTTTGTTATATTAATGCCATGACTTCTAGAGACCCTGGGTGAAACTAAGCCTGATTAGAGATCTGGACCCCTCAGTCCCAACCCAAACCCTTGCTTGTGGCCTAGCAGCTCCCACCCAGGAGAGCAGGCCTTTGCCCTGGGGGAGGGATTTACCTGAGGCCAAGCTGGTCAAGCAGGGCTTTCTTAGCTTGTGCAGGAAGGAGCCACCTGGAAAAGGAGGACTAACCACCAGCTCTCCCTCCTGGGGAGTCAGGGGCAGGTGTCTGAGGGCGTGAGGAGGGCAAAGTAGAGCTTGTTCTGGGCAGGCTCACCAGGCTTGCGTGAAGGTCGCGCTGCAACTCAGGTGGGTTCTTGGCCTTCTCCCTCCAGGATTTCTGCGACAACCGTCCTCAAGGCCTGAGACCTCTTGTCTGTCACGGCACCTCACACCAGGGCAGTGAACAGGCTGCCAACGCACTATTCTGTACTATGGCACAGCACCTGGGGCATCTCCCCCCCCCACACACACACCCCTCACCCGTGTCTCTCCTGTGTCTCTTCCGGAGGTTGTCTTAACTGGGAGGGACGCAGGCTGGGGGAGCGTCCCACTCACCCTCCAGGAAATTGCCAGTGGGAGACAATGGAATCAAAGTGCTAGGGTCACCCCAACCTCTATTCTCAGTCATGCATATGCTCTTGCCCATTTTAGAGACTAAAAAGGCATATTTTTATTTTTGACTTGACTGTTCCAGTCTCTTCTGGCCCGTAAAAAAAATTAAATAAATAAAATAAAGTCATGATTTGCAGTCAATGTTTTAATTTTTGGATGAACGCCTCACTAAATATAATAACGCCTACTTAATCCAATATGTACTAATACTCATAAAAAGCAACAGATGATAATTCCCCATTTAACAAGTGATGCAAGGTGTTAAATTAATTTAAAATAACTCTCTAAAAATGGTGTGTTGGAGAATAAATTTTGAAATAACATATTGTATTTTGTATTTTGTTGGGAAGCCATATGATGTTAAAACAGACTGAAATATCACTCCATGATATTTGGTGACACCAAAAATAGCTGAACTTTTCATTACCTACTAAAGGAATTCTCAAGATTGTTCCTGTGTTATTTTAATAAATTTTAATATTTTGCTTTCACATGACAAAAGAAGAGTTGGATTTAGTTTGCTGCTTGCAAGTATCTCTCAAAGTCTCTGCACATGAATGTGAAGAGATTTTTCATCAAATGAAATGTCAAATTTTTCGCATTACTTTACATTGTTAGAGAAACTTGGCTGCTGTGAAAGAATTTTAATCAAATGAACTTGAAAAGAATTTGAGGAGCACCTTCAGGCTGGTTGACTCAATTGTTTTCATTCATGTGCCATCATCAATTTATTAAATATTGACGCCACTCCCCCATAAGCATCTTCCTTGTCGACAAGTGGGCTGGTTTGACCCTCAGGAAAGAAGCTGCAGAAACCCTTTGCTGAGACTAGTTAGGAATTTGGAGAGGGACTGGGTACCAGAGGACCGGCAGGAGTCACTGCTAGTCAGTTGGGTGTGAGGTGTTCTGAAGTCTTGGTGAGGCTGGAATTGCTTTGAAAACATTTCACACAAAAGAATCAAATAAAGCAAATTTGGCAAAATTTTGATGACTACTAAACTTTGGGGAAGGGATTTACACTTTCTACTCTACTTTTCTGCATGCTGGAAAAAGTTCACAGTAATAAGTAAAAAATAAAAACCACCATAAAGTAAAATAACCACTCTGGCTCCCTCTAGTGGCGGGTGGTGTGGGGCTGAGTGCAAAGGGGTCCTGGGTCCTGGGTCTGCTCCATCCACCCCAAACTCGACCCTCAACAGAGATCAGACACCAGGCATTAGATTCTCCAGTGGTTTTGTTCTTTTATTTGCAGTAATTGAGCTTTTAAGAGTAGAAGTTGAGGCAGACATCATTACTACCTTGAATGATCTGGATCTGGGGAGCATCTTCTGAACCTTTTGGAGTTCCCTGTATTTGGAGACCAAGCACAAGGTGGGTGGGTGCTGTCTGTTCTGAGTGAAGTACAGGGGGTTTTCATGGGCAGTTAGTTACTGAGACTCTGCATAGAACACAAGGCTGAGTCTTCACGTCCTTCCCTGTGCTGTGAACAGGAAGATGGGGGGTTGTGAGGGGAGTAAATAGCAAACACGCTTAGCCACCCTTCTCTGAGGCCACCAGGTCAGCCCCACTGCTCCACTCTGAAAGTCATAGCCAGATGATCCTGTTTGCTCAATTCAACATGTTTTGTCCCACTAGTAGTCTGCTTCCCAAGAGTCATTTCTGCTTGTTTACAAACTCACAGTTGCCAGTTCTCATGTTTGTGGCCAAAATCCACACAAGCCTATAAAATGTAAGTGTGAATCCACACACATCATTGGCAGAGGTGAACACGGCTGGGACCCACTGCAACTGGGCAACCTCATTGAACTTTTTTGTGACGTCAGATAAATCTGTAAGATGTTTAAGATGCACTTTACTGTGTGCATTTTTCTGTGAGTCTAACAGTAAGCAGCTCCTTCACCATCACAGGCTGAAGAGGATTTCCACCACCCCAACACCTCTGAGCAGATTTGAGCCAAAATAACTGAATCATTAAAAACAGTTTTCCTAGCAAGCTTGGCCAGGGTCACTTGGCTTCTCCCCTTGGCTCATCTCCCCCTGGGGTTTTTTACAGGAGAGTATGAGGACCCACTTGTATCGCCAAGCACTCACTGAGAACTGTGGGCAGATACTGACCCCCACCCCCACTGCAGCCCGGTCAGGGGCCACCTGATCTTCCCACTTGTTCTGGTGACCCCACTTCAGACATTCCACATGCCCATCACCAAGACGGAAAGGTGTCAGACCCAGAGGGACAGTGAGCCTGCAGGGAGGTGCTTCTAGAATGTTGTGCTAGGGGTCTCCAGGCCAGTTAGAGGTGCAGTCTTCACTTTCTCAGAGGAAGGCAAAAGCTGGTACAAGCAGGTGCTGAGGGGACCCTGGAATTTGAAGGTCTGGGCTCTCCAGCACAAGCATCTGAGACTTGGAGCAGTTCAGGAAAGAGCTCGTGGTGACTGACCACACCCACGACAAGCTGCTCAGAGCACTCCAATGCCAGGGGCAGGTGCATCAATGCTGTGGCAGAGAGTGGCCTTGTTCCTCAAGGTCAGGACTCAGGGACTCAGGGACTCAAGGACAGACTGTAAGAGCAAGCTTGCTGTCCAGAGGTCTGCGTGTGAGGAAGACAGAGGTGGCCTCCCTGGGACTCAGTTACCCTATTCACTCCCTTAGGACTAGGGCTCTCTGAAATGCCTTTATTGGAGGGCCCTTCAGCTCTGCCCTCTGATGAGGCTGCAGCCCACTCAAGTGGCGAGACCAGACAGTCCCCAGCAGAGAGTGGACATCCCTAGCAGGTCCCTCTTGCATCCAGGAGAGGGGTGAATGGGACAACCTGCAGCTGGAAGAGCTCTGCTTCCTGAGCAGGACTAGGAATGGGCTGTCTGCTAAGCTCCTAGTCCTGTGGGGAAGGGGTTGCCTGGACAGGTGGTAGCCGTGCCCTGGGCTCTGGCCTTGTGACCTATGGGAGAGGGGCAGCGAGAGGTTCCAGGAGGGATGAGACCCCCTGTCATGTCCTCCTGTGGCTGGCGCTGCCAGGTCAGTCCTCGTGGGGTGCCCGGAACTCAGGTATGCTCCAGGCACGTGGGGGGGGTGGTGCCACCCGCTCCACATCCTCTGAGATGGTGGGGATGTCACTGGCAAAGGGTGAGATGCGGGCACGGGTCCTGAAGGCAGCCAGTGCAGGGCCAGCGCGGGGCCATTGGCTGGTCAGCCTATGGATCTCTTCCTCCTGCCGCATCCACTCCAGCACCTCCTGCAGCACTGAGCGGAAGAGCCGGGCCACCTCCTGTACCTCGGGCTCCCGCTCAGCCAGCAGCTGCCGGAACCTGGGAACACAAACTTGGGTCAGAACCTGGACCCAAGGGTAGGGGTAGGGAACACGGTAGGGATTACCCTGCCTCCAACCCATCTGGAAACTCCCAAGCCTCCACTATCCCTAAGGAACCAACAGCCACCCTTCCCTGCTGCCCAGTGAAGCTCCAGTTCAAATCTGGTGCTGCCATTCCTGGGGAAGGTCCTTCAATACCTCGGGCACAACAAGACAAGATCAATGGAAAGCTCCAAGGTCCTCACCTGTCAACACTCAGGTGCCTCCTGGAGGTCCCACCCACCTTTCCTGAGCCTCCAGTTCCCCCTTCCACCCACCCTGCTCCCCTTGCTCTAGTCCTGGGCCTGGGCCCATCACCACCGCCTCTCCTGGAGCCCACAAACTCACCTGAGAATGGCGGGCCCGCAGTAGGAGGGGTGGATCTTGGCACAGACGTCCTCCAGTTGCAGCCGCTCACCGGGGCTCAGGTCGTAGCTGGACCGGGGCACGCTGGCCAGCCAGCTGTAGTCCACCCCTGTGCAGACCTTCTTCTCCGTGTGGCTGCGCTCCCGCTGCTGCCTCTCCACCTCCCGCATCTGCCCCACCAGCTCCATCATCAGCGTCTCCAGCACCATCTCAGCGGGACTCCGGGAGGACAGCCGGGGCACAGTCTCATTCCAGCGGAACCACGGCGTATGGGACATGGCCCCTGGGTCCTGCCAAGACAGGGCCGGTGAGCGGCTCCCAGACCTGCTGTCCCACAGGTGAGAGGACAAGGGAAGGGGAGCTGACCCATGAGAGGCACTCAGGTAGATGAGTCAGCAGGTGATATACAAACAAAGGGGAGCATCAGGTTAAGAGCAGGAACCCAAACTCATTCTCTTACTCCCACCAGTAGCCTGCTCCATAGATTGGTGAATGACTGACTATATGAATGAATGGATGGCTTTGTTGGTGGGTGGGTGAGTGGAAAGGTGGATGGATAGATGGACAGATGGACGGACGGACGGACAGACGGATGGATGGATGGATGGCCACGTGGATGGATGGATGGCTGTGTGGATGGATGGATGGCTGAGTGGATAAATGGTTGAGTGACTAGGAGAACAGATGAATGGGTGAGTGGGTAGGTGGATGATGGATGATGTATGGATGTATGGATGGATGGATGGATGGATGGATGGATGGATGGATGGATGGATGGATGGATGGATGGATGGGACCTAACTGACCTCTTTGCCAAGGTGGGTAAGGCCAGAAAAAGCAAAGTAGACCTGATATGTGTGGTCCTAGCCCAAGTCATCCTCCAGGAAAGGTGCTCACCCACATCTGAGGGTGGGGTCTGGGACAGAGGTAGGGTACAGAATTGCAGGGTGGGGGGAAGGAAGGTCATCTGAGTTCTTGGATCTGAGTTCTTTGGGCTCTCTGGCCCAAATGACTGTGACTGAAGGGAGGAGTGGAGACTCCAAATCTTCTCTTCTCTCCCTGCCCCCTCTTCCCTCCTCCCTAGGCTAAAGGCTCAGACAGAAGCTGGCTTCTGCAGCATCTATTTCAGGCTCTGACTCCGCCTTCTCCCAGGCCCTGAAGGTTTGATTAAGTTCTTAGGGCCAAGGAAGCAGGGCCAGAAGGACCGAGAGGCAGCTGCCTGACCCAAGAGGCTAATCCAAAGGCACGGAGGAGCCACCCTGTACTGCTCATCCTGGGAGTGTGGTCTCAGAGACACCCCTAAGTCTCAACCCTAGACTGACCCATGGCTGTCCCACCCTTGGGCCCACCTTCCTGCTCACATAGGGGCTGGGGAGACTGGAAGCCTCCCCAGGAAGATACCCAGGATTCCAACTTCTCAGGTAAGTCAGCAGCACCTGCTCTCAGCCTTCAGTACGAGGTCACAACTAAAACCTCTTTTAAGAAGAAGTAGGAGCCCAGCATGGTGGCTCGTGCCTGTAAGCTTCAACCTATGAAGCGGCCGGGGCTAGGGATCGTGGTCCGAGTCCCACTCGGGGCAACACACCGAGACTTAGTCCCAAAAAATAGCTGGGTGTGGTGGCGCGCGCC
>PVHY01014412.1:0-38566 GCA_004024945.1 Uropsilus gracilis
ACTAGGCCTTGCTATTTTTGCTCGTGGAACCACAGGCTCTTGTTGCCCGGGGTACCACAGACTCAAGCAACCCTCAGCCTCAGCTTCCCAGGTAGCTGGGATTACAGGTGCGCGCCACCATGCCCAGCTATCTATTCTGGAACTATGTCTCGCTACGGGCCCCAGGTGGGATTTGAACCACGATCCCTAGCCCTAGCCGCTTCATAGGCTGATGCTTACAGGCACGAGCCACGGTGCCCGGCCTTGTTACTATTTTTATTAACAGCAATAGAAACATCCCATCTTCTATGACTTCTCACCTGTCATTTTAAAGAAGATTTATCTCCCTCCTTCTCTTCCATTGCAGCTTCATAAGTGTCCTCACAGCATGTGCACAGTCCCAATCTTACACTTATTTTTGGGATAATTTGATCCATATCTGCTCTGCTACAAAGGCAAGGCTCAGATTTAGTCCTGCTGATCTTGGCATCCTCAGTGACTGGCAGTGTTTGACGCTCCGTAAACACTGAGGGACAGAGAAGTAAAACAGCTTAGTTAAGGGTAGGCAGCTCACAGGTGGGGCAACTTGAACTTGAAATAAAGTGAACTAATCTTGGAGCCTAGTTTCTCTCTGCCCGCCCATAGCTTCCAATTCATCCATTGTCCTCAACACTCACAACTTGGAAAATTGTGCACTATAACCGATGCACAAAACACGCTTTAAGCATACATAGCTAAGTGAACCATATAAAGCAAGTGCCACCGAAGCAACACTCAAATCAAAAGTAGAAGGTTGTCCTACAATTCCCGAGTGTCCTTCTGGATCACAACTTCCCCTAAACCCAAGGCTAGAGGCAGACACTGGCCTGAAATCTCTGTTTTCCTGCATAGCTTCAACACACACACACACACACACACACAAACACACACACGTATTATTGATCTATACATAACTCACTAACCAACGGGGATTAATTTACTCAGTTTTTTTTTTGTTTATTTGGATTTTTTTGTTTGTTTGTTTTGTTTTGTTTTTGTAACTAGGTCTTGCTATGTTGCCCTGGGTAGTCCTGATCCTGTGAACTCAAGTGACCCCCAGCCTCAGCCTCCAAGGTAGCTGGGATTACAGGTGCCCGCCACCATGCCCGGCTGCTTTTTCAAGACGAGATCTCGCTATGTTGCCCGGGGTAGTCTTGAACCTGTGAACTTAAGCAATCCCGGACCTCTTGTCTTTTGCAGTGCTTGGATTACAGGCACACACATCATGCTGGGTAACTTACCTGTTTTTGAGCTCTATGTAAATCAAATTTTTTTTTTTTTTTTGAGACTAGGTCTCGCTATTTTTACCCGTGGCACTGCAGGCTCCCGTTGCCCATGGTACCACAGACTCAAGCAATTCCTAGCCTCAGCCTCCCAGGTAGTTGGGATTACAGGGGTGCGCCACCACACCCAGCTATTTTTTTGGTTGGGACTAGGTCTCGCTGTGTTTCCCCGAGTGTTACCCCAAGCGGGACTCGAACCGTGATCCCTAGCCCCAGCCGCTTCATAGGCTGAAGCTTACAGGCATGAGCCACCGTGCCTGGCTCTAAATCAATTCTTTTTGCTCTGTCTCTCTCTCCCCCATTATGTTTATAAAATCCAACCATTTTGTTACATGTAGCTGGATCTTCATTTTTTCTAGTCGTTTTTGTGAATCCTCTCAAGTTCAGCATATGCGATAGCTGTTGTGACCACTCAAGTCAACTCTTGCGGGTGCCTGTCTATTTTGGATCACCACCTTCAGACCCTTAACTTCAGCTTCACTGGTGTGAAAACTCAGTTGTTGTGTCAGTCTGCTCAAAGCTGATCAGAAACAGGCAAATGTAAGAGATTCACCAGCAAAGCGATAATGTGAATTGAGTAATTTTTCAGGGAGAAACATGACTGTCCAACTAAGCATACGTTCCAGTGACAGGGAGGCATTTTCTCTAGTTTGGAGAATGAGGAACCCACGATAACCAGAAAGTTGCTTGATGAACATGGTGCTTTCAGTGGCCCCCATTGTAATGGTGTAATAAGGGCTTCCGCTGCTGGTGTGAGCTCTTAGGCCTAACCATCATCTTCTATACACAGAGATTGAACACAGTGACAAGTGACTGCTGTTGTCTTTTTTTTCTTACAAGCTTAGGGAGGGCCATCCTCTCCCATTAGCGCATTCTTTATCAGGTAGATAGCATTTTGCAAAGAAATGGGTATTCGATTCGGGCCTGTTCTAGCAACTGATGGTGGTTTTATGACATGTATATACTTCAGTCATTATATGAAGCATGAGCTAAGGTTATGTATTATATGCTGGTCACTTTGCCACATGTCTCCAATTTTAAGACCCTTTAGATATACTTTTCCTTTTCTACGTTGGCAGCAGTTCAGGGTCTTCATTGTGGAAGTGCGTTTTAGTGTAAACTGTATAAAAATTTAGAGCCCAGGAAATGTCAAATGCTGTGCTGAATCTGCAAATATGATCCCCTAGATGTCTATGCGTATTTATACAAAGGCTGTATGGGAATACAGAAATATGAAAACAGCTTCATATATATGCATATATGTGGTAATTTGATTACAATATATCTTCTAAAATGTTTGGGAGTGAAGAAATTGCAAATAGAGGTACAAGTCACAAAAATACCACTTTACCTATTATATTGATCCGTATATAAAACATAATCCTACTGTCCGTTGGTCAGAGTTCAAAAATACGCAGTCTCACGCATTGCTATTACACCATTTCTGATATATATATATTTGGTAACACAGATCAAACACCTTTAAAATGGGCAAATATTTTGACCACGAGAGATTGTGTGAAAGGAATAATGAAAGATATTTACACAGATGTTGACTACCTCTTGTAGTATTATTTATAGAAAGATCGATAGCAAGTTAAATTACAATAATAGGGACATGTGAAGTAACTTATACCTTATGCGCCGTTTGCAAACCAGAAAAATCATTGCAAACGAGATAAGGAAAAACTCTCCTTAACTGGTCCCCAGAAAACTAGGGACTGGTTTATCGCAATGACTTTCTGAGGCTGCCCATGCTGTTTGCTGCTGGGTTCCCTAAATCAGAGATAGTGACCACCTGCCTACACTCCCCATTCCTCAGTTACTCTTAGGCTTTATGTTAATTGCCTCTCAGGTTTGTGTTTGTCTTCTTTGAAATTCAAAAGACCCTCGCCCAGTGTCCCTATATAGACCCCTTTCTTTTGTTAATAAAGTTGCCTTATGGCCCATAACTTCCATTAGGCCCCCAGCGGTGGTGGCTGGGTAATCCCTCTGGTGAATTCATTTCTTGTACCTTGTGTTTGGCCACCAACACTTAAGCAGTGGAATAATCTGCCCCCATTAAAAATAATAAAGAAGAAAATGAATTGGTAAATCAAGAAAAGCAAGTTATAATCTTAAAAACTATGAATTTATACCCTTACACAATAGACACCATTAACTGTAACTTCAATTAAAAATAATTAAGTAAATTAAAAAGACTTAAAAAGAGCAAATTATAAAACCTTATGTAGTGTGACCCTATCTTTATTACACTTATTGAAATATTTCAAGGTAAAGGTAACATTATAAAATATTAAGAATGATAATCCCTGGTAGTGGGTCACAGAGGATTTCTGTCATCTTAATTTGCTTCTCTGTATTCTAAATGTTCCGCAGTGAGTATTCATTATTTTTATACATAAAAATCTATATCTAAAATATTATTCCTTTAGTGTCATTATATGTCACTGAATATATATGTCAATATAAAGCAAAAAAGAGAGAGATGATGTTCATGTTTCTTGAGATGAGGTATTTTTGTAGAAAAGGTAAATAATGTATTTATGGAGTATGAACACATGTTCATTAAATCTGAAGGGCTCAATAAACTCTGATAGAAAGAAGATACTGAAGGGTGGCACACGCCTGTTGTCTAAGCCCTGGAGGCAAGAGACTTTGGATTGCTTGAGCTTGTAGGTTCGAGACTATCCCAGGCAACATAGTGAGACCTGATCTTGAAAATGCAGCCGGGCGTTGTGGCAGGCGCCTGTAATCCCAGCTATCTGAGAGGCTGAAACTGGGTGTTGCTTGAGTCCGCAGTACCCGGGACAACTTGCGTCTGCGGTACCCCTGGCAACATAGTGAGACCTGGGCCCATAGCGAGACCTAGTTCCAAAAAAAATAGCTGGGCGTGGTGGCGTGCGCCTGTCATCCCAGCTACCTGGGAAGCTGAGGCTAGGGATGGCTTGAGTCTGTGGTACCCCGGGCAACGAGAACCTGCGGTTCCACAGGCAAAAATAGCAAGACCTAGTCTCAAAAAAAAAACAAAACAAAACATAGTGAGACCTGATCTTGAAAATGCAGCCGGGTGTTGTGGCAGGTGCCTATAATCCCAGCTATCTGAGAGGATGAAACTGGGTGTTGCTTGAGTCCGCAATACCTGGGACAACTTGCGTCTGAGGTACCCCTGGCAACATAGCGAGACCTAGTTTCCAAAACAACAACAACAACAACAACAACAAAAAAAACCAGATACCCACTTCTGAAGATTAGGGCCAAATACTGGTTTATAAGACATTAGACGTCAGACTGGTACCGAAATAACTTCTGGAGACTTAGCCATAGACAATCTAGGGAAGACCTGGACATACTTTTCCGTAGGAAAGATCTAGATATATCCTAGCTCTCTATCTACTTATGGTACAATATCAAGCAAGTCGTCCTGAACACAAGACCCTGGTATAGCAGGTGGACAAAGAGCAGCTCAATAGAAGTTACTCATTGATGTGAGTTGGTCTCTCTCATTTACCAGCATTTCCTCCTGACTTTGGTTACATTAAGCTGCAATTGTTTGCTGTGATCAAAAGAATAAATAGATCACACTCTCTCTAAAGTCAATTGCTCCCAACTCCCTCTCCCTTCTTTCAGTAGAGACCATCCACTCCCACATTTAGTTATTTGCATGACATTTATAACACATTTCTGGTCATTTCCTCACATTTTATGTAACTGAAGCTGAACTCTTGGTCTATTCACCCCAGTTAGCTATTACTCCCCACGTGCACTCTAACATGACTGTTAACTGTAACCAAATTGTAAGTTTGTCTGCCTAATTGGAGCCCATCAGGGTCAGTTTAGCCTTGTTCCCTATTCTTATGAGTAGTTGCTCCTATTGCCTGATTTACAGGCCTGAGTGCCTAATTCTGTCTCTTGGCATTCATGCTCTCTCCCTGCTGATGAAGGTCTGGCGGACCTGCAGCTGGAAAGTCCTAAGGTGCTACCTTGGGATACTGGAGACAGCCCTTTTGATGTCCCTCTCCCACTCATGTTTGACTTTTACTCCAGAATGACATTTAACTCGTTGCCTCTAAGTAATATAATCCTCCAATGTGAAGACGTTATGGTCTTGTGTTTTCCTTTTGTGCTATTTTTTTTTTTTTTTTTGGTGAGACTAGGTCTAACTATGTTGCCCAGGGTAGTCCCGATCCCAGGGACTCAAGCGATCCTCAGCCTCAGCCCCCCAGGTAGCCGGGATTATAGGTGCCCACCATTGTGCCCGGCTGCTTTTTCGAGACCATGTCTCACTATGTGGCCTGGGATAGTCTCAAACCTGCAAATTCAAGTGATCCCTGGCCTCTTGCCTCCCAGCACTGGATTACAGGCATGTACCGCCACGCCCAGCTTCCTTTTGTTCTCTCTTAAGAGCAACCTGAACTCGTTGATTACTTGAATGGGTCATCAAACCAACCCCATTCTGTTCATTTCATTTTAAGGTTGATGAGAATTCAACAATCTCAAAGTTGAAGGAAATGATCGTTATTCAAGGACCTGCATTCCTTATAAGTTATTTCACTTAATGTTGCAGTGTCCAAGACCCTACTGAAGACAGTTAAGTGAGGATTTACCATAATTCATTTACTAGTCAATGAGAAGAACATGCAAAAGACTCAACTTCAGTTCATTTTCTGCCCTAGAGAACACAGATCTCCCACCTTGTGGTTGGCAGAGAAATGCTTTTGCTTTCGACCTACCTTTTCTCCCCAAACTTTAACCCATGCCTATAGCTCTACCACCCTTTTGCTTCCCACTTTTAAGAGTTTCTCCTTTTGGGTGGACTTAGATAGTTTATCAATGCTAATTGTTCTCTGTTCTCTCTTGTGATGTTGGGGCCTGGTGGCTGCAGCAGAGAGAGAAAGGAAGTGAATACAGGAGGTTAGCATGATGATCTGACTTCTGGGTAAGATATTTGCCTCTTCCCTTTATAGCCAACAGCCCAAACGAAGTTCAGTCTTTTTGTTACTTGGAAAGAACCGTAAAAGGCATTTCAATGCACTTTCCCACATTTGCAGGAAGATTATGTCTTCCCCTCTTTCCAAAGAGCTCAGACAGAAGTACATGCTCCATCCATGCCCATCCTCAAGGATGAGGAAGTTCAGGTTGTGTGAGGATGTTACACAGGACCACAAATTGGCAAGGAATACCAGGTGCAGGAAGACAAATGTTACCTCCTCTGAGTGCAGCAGGAGATGGCATGACCGTCCAGGTGGGCATTCACCCAGCCAGGTGGTCATCACTAGGCTAACACTGGACAAAGTTCCACAAAACATGGAACACAAAGGTACCAGAGCCGGGTGTGGTGGCGTGAAACTGTAATTCAAGAGCTGGGAGGCAAGAGGCCAGGGATCACTTGAATCCACGGATTTGAGACTACCCCAGGCAACATAGTGAGACCTGGTCTTGAAAAAGCAGCCGGGTGCGGTGGCGGGTGCCTGTAACCCCAGCTACCTGGGAGGCCGAGGCTGGGGATCTCTTGAGTCCATGGGATCAGGACTACCTTGGGCAACATAGTGAGACCTAGTCTCAAAAAACAAACAAACAAAACAAGAAACAAAGGTACCAGAGCACAAAGATCCCAGACCACAAAGCCAAATCTCACTATGTAGGAAAAGCAAAGGGCCGATACAAGGAAGAAGCAATTGAGAAGATGCAGGAATAAAGAAATCTTATATGCCACTTGCATTAAACACTGTTAGGAAGAAAAGGGTAAGGTAACTGGGTAAACTCTCTGGTGGAAAAGGCTTTTATCCTTCCCAAATGAACATGTCTGTAGGCTTTTCATATGTGATGCTTTTTTGCTAGAAGCATCTCCCTTTAGCAGTCAGCCAGGTGAGTCCAGGAGGAAGAAAAAACTAGGGAAAGCTGTTCTGCTCCATTGTTGAAGATGGTAGTCAAGGTCACTAAACAAGCATTCAACACATATACCTTTATCTGTGATATTTTACCTAGTTAATTGGGGCTGTATTTTGGTACAATGAATTGAGCATTAATAGACCCAGTTGCTCAGACATGGTGGCTCATGCCTGTAAGCTTCAGCCTATGAAGCGGCAGGGGCTAGGGATCACGGTTTGAGTCTGGGGCCCATAGCGAGACCTAGCTCCAAAAAATAGCTGGGCGTGGTGGTGGTGCGCGCTTGTCATCCCAGCTACCTGGGAAGCTGAGGCTGGGGATTGCTTGAGTCTGTGGTACCCCGGGCAATGAGCCTGCGGTTGCATTGGCAAAAATAATCTCAAAAAAAAAAAGAAAAAAATATATAGGCCCAATGGATTTGAATGGAGAAAGAAAAGCATGGAAATGCTTTTTCTTTTTTTTTCAGAGACTAGGTGTTGCTGTGTTGCCCAGGGTAGTCCCGAACTCACAGACTCAAGTGATCCCTAGCCTCAGCCTCCCAGGTAGCTGGGATTACAGGCACATACCACCACGCCTGGCTATTTTTTAGAGACTAGGTTCTGCTATGTTGCCCTGGTAGTCTCGAACCTACGGACTCAAACAATCCCTGGCCTCAGCCTCCCAGTGCTGGGATTACAGGTGTGAGCTGCCACACCAGCTTACAAGGAGATGAATTAAGAAGTAACTGTGACAGTTCAAGCTATAAAGGAGGACAGGGTCTGAACTCGGGCATCTGTAGCAAACTTAGATTTTGTCTGGGAAGAAACTGTTGACCTTGCTGATTGAGTTAGAGGTGGAAATTGTGGGAAGCTAGAAACCAAAAGTGACTCAGTTTCTAAAGTATGGGTGCATGGAATAAAGATAGCATCATCAGCAATGACAGTTGTATAATAATAATTTCAGTTTTAAATGTGCTGCGTTTGTAGCTATAATAAGAAACCCGAGCAGAAATGCCTAGGACATGATTGGGAATTGAGGATTGTAACCTAATAATTGAACCTTAATTTAGAAAGGAGTTATCCACTAGGAATTGGAATTAAAACTCCATTTGAATCAATCCAATCGCTGAAAAATACCCCACTGGGTATGCTTTCAATACACATATATATCACTCAGAAAATGTCTTTAGTGAGAAAAGAGCAGAGCGTTGAAGATTTTACTGTGGAACTTTTGGGTTATTCACAATTGGAACATAGAGATGGACTCAGAGCAGGAGCCAGAGCCTCTTAAGAGTGAGAAGTGGGAAAAAGAAATCAGAAAAGAAAGAAGAGAACCAGGTAACCTAGACCAAGAAGGGCTAGAAAGGAGGAAATGTCAAGAAGGAAGTTAAAGAGAATGAATACTAAGCAGATGCTGAGGTCTCTCACCCACAGGAAATCATTAACCTTCTTCATGTGATGAACACCCCACTACATGGTGGGCAAAAGATGGAAATTATTATTATTATTATTATTATTATTATTATTGAGACTAGGTCTTGCTATCTTTGCCTGTGGAACCGCAGGCTCATGTTGCCCGGGGTACCACAGACTGAAGCAATCCCCAGCCTCAGCTTCCCAGGTAGCTGGGATTACAGGCACGTGCCACCATGCCCAGCTATATTTTTTTGGGACTAGGTCTCACTATGTGCCTCTGGCAGACTCAAACCGCAATCCCTGGCCCCGGCTGTGGCTTCCTAGACTGCCGTCTACAGGCATGCGCCACCATGCCCAGTGGAAATTATTTTCTGTAGCTCAATCCAGTAAATATTTCTTGGCCACCCTGGATTTTTTTCCCCCTTTATCTTTCTCAAATTGAATAAGCGTCCACCAAGGTCACATGTACTAAGTGTGGTTTCTTGGGGTCTGATGAAGAAATTAAACAGAATTTGGGACAAGATTGATTCCTAAGAAGAAGCTGAAGAGGAACTATTGTTTCCTTTGCTCTGAAATTTGGGCCTATGGTATAACATTGGTAAATGAGAATAATTTTAGTGATGACTCCACTAACCTTTACTTTATTCTTAGCCTATGCTATCCTGCCTGACGCAGTTTGCATTCTATCAAGAGAATATGATGCTATATGACTATTTGGGTTCAATTGAGGAATTGGCATGAAGTTTGGGTCCTACTAAAAATGACTGCTTTTAGCCAGGCATGGTGGCGTGTGCCTGTAATCCTAGGTACCTGGGAGGCTGAGACTAGGGATCACTTTGAGTCCATGGGTTCGAGACAACCCTAGGCAACACAGCAAGGCCTAGTCTCTAAAAAAATATAAATAAATAAATAAAATAAAAATGACTGCTTTTGAAATCTTTGACAGTTGATTAGGTATAGGGAACTTTTATTCAACGTTAAGTCCCAGTATCTGTAACAAAAAATGAACTAAACTTGTAATATCGGACCTGGGGAGACAGAGGACCAGTTTTTAAAATATGCAGCAGTCTAGCGGTATGTGGTTCAGCTACAATAATCTCACTTCTCTAAATGTCACCCAGTTCTGCTGTTCTTCTGGTCTGTGACTCTGTCCTGGGTAAGCCTAATCTCTGAGGTTACTGGAAGGACAGAAATGAAATGTCTGATCAGTGGAGCAGGAACATTGTGCAGATGCTTCGTCCCTCTTTTTTTTTCTTTTTCTAGAAAGATTTAATTTTTCTTGGGGTTTTATTACAGAAGCTGAAAAGACAGTCCACCAAATACAAGGTAGACAAAACCTTTCCCACAACTGTGGCTGAGAGGCCCAAGAATATCAAGAAAAACAGATACAAGGATATCTTGCCCTGTAAGTGTCATGCCACCCTATACCTGTACCCCTTTCCCCAAATTCAACCTCATTCCTTTCTCTGCTTGTCCTTTGCTTGCTGTTCCCAATCTGGGGGTTGACAAATTTGTTCGTCGTATTTATGACGATGAAAGAGCCCTCACTCGTTGCTTACGAACATCACCGTTTGCTCATCCTCGTGGACCTTCAACCCTCTGGATGACACCTGCAAAATTATACTTTTATGTTCTATATAGATGACCATAGCCGGGTACAGCTGTCCCTGGTAACGTCTGATGAAGACTCCGACTACATCAACGCTAACTTCATTAAGGTACACTCCTTGTAAAAAAAAAAAAAAAAAAAAAAAATACACTCTTGTTCTGTATTTCTCTTGGTTTTCAAAAGAAAAAAATAATAAGAAGAAGAGAACACTATTTGCAGTCACCCTATGTAATTTCCATTTCTCTTTAGGGAGTTTATGGACCCAAAGCTTATATTGCCTCCCAGGGACCTTTACCTACAACTGTCCTGGACTTCTGGAGGATGATTTGGGAGTACAGTGTCCTGGTAAGTGCTTTTGTTACTTAATTTTCAGTTTTAAAGAAGGAGGGCGTGTTCGGGTGTGAGGTTTCCTATATGTTAAAATCAGTGTTGTTTTTCTTTTCTTTTTTTTTTTCTGGTCAGTCTCTGAAACTTCAATGTTCTGACACCTCTTAGTCAAAAAGTCTAATGTCACTCTTGTTCAAGGAAACGGAAATTTTCATCTTGACAGGCTCATTTGTTAACAAGAATTTAGTGATTTGAATAGAGAAAAGGGAAGTGAGGACAGAAAAGTAGGATGCGTAGGAACAAACTCTTAGAATTCATCAGGATTCCTTTGTAGTTATAAAAAAGCAAACACACACATACACACACACACACAAGCCTAAAGCATAACACAGCCTGACTCTGGAAACTTCTTATTAACTGCTCTATCTTTTTGTATGTTTCAGATCATTGTGATGGCATGCATGGAGTTTGAGATGGGGAAGGTGAGGTACCTTCTGGTTTACCTAATAAGGGGGGAAAGGAATAGCAGCAGAAAATGGGCAGCAAAACTTTCCTTAAATGTGCCTAGGAAATAATGATTCTTAGTTTTCTAGTTTCCACTTGGAAACTGAAAATAACGCATGGTTGTCAAGAAAATTTTTGACCCCTAAATTGCCCCTCTGGTTCATTTTCCTAAGTTGAGTCCGTGTTTTAAAGTAAAAAACAAGGGATATTTTTGAAAATTACTTCATTTTTCCATTTTCAAAATTGGATATCATCAACGGGTGAGAAGAGCTGACCTAGGCTTCCAACATAAAGCATAAAGTCCGCTGAGCTTGTGCCACGGGGCCGAGTGGCTGAGGAGCCTAGTTCTTTTCTTCTGTTACAATGAATTTAGATGCAAACACTGATATTCAGTAACTGGGAAATGCTATATATTTGGGACAACTTGTATGTTTTGGTTTTTTTTTTTTGTTTGTTTGGTTTTTTTGATACTAGGTCTCACTATTTTTGCCCGTGGAACCGCAGGCTCTCGTTGCCCGGGGTACCACGGACTCAAGCGATCCCCAGCCTCAGCTTCCCAGCTAGCTGGGATTACAGGCGCGCACCACCATGCCCAGCTATTTTTTTGGAACTAGGTCTAGCTAGGGGCCCCAGGCAGGACTCAAACCGCGATCCCTAGCCCCAGCCGCTTCATAGGCTGAAGCTTACAAGCACGAGCCACTGTGCCCAGCCTTGTATATTGTTTTCAATTGTAAATTTTATGAAGTCTAAATGGAAGTAATGTTTTTCCAGTAAGAAGAGGGCATACTCATCGAGATCTATTGTAAACATAAAATACGTACTAGACTGTCAAGACTTTGTTTAAAATTATCAGGTATCTGATGACATTTATCTTGGTGGCTTGTAGAATTTTTTGACAGTTTGAACTAAGACATGATTTGAACTTTTTTCATCTTTGGATGTGGTTATTAGAAAATTAAAAATTAGACATGCAGCTCGTCTTATATTCCTCTTAGCAGCATTCTTCTAACCTGTCTGCATGTGGAGTTGACACAATTCCAGTTAAAATCAAGGGGCTTTAGTGTTTTGGTTGGCTTGTGAGGGTTAGAAGTTCCTAATGTAAGACGCAGGATGCTGAATTTGCTTCTGATTGAGGAAGTGAGTCTTACAACCCAGAAGAGATGAGACTATATAGAGGCAAATCACTACCTTCTGTTTTGTGCCACAGAAAAAGTGTGAGCGCTACTGGGCTGAGCTCGGAGAGACGCAGCTGCAAATTGGCCCGTTCTCCATCACCTGTGTAAGTATCAGCCCTCGTTCCCATTAGGCTGAGCAAACACTGCAGGATCTACTTAACAAAGAAAAATCTTATCATAGTAGCCTTTGAAATAACTAATGTTTAATCTACTTCTTAGGAAGCTGAAAAAAGAAAATCTGATTACATCATCAGGACTCTAAAAGCCAGGTTCAAAAGTGTAAGTATGACACAGGCGAGATCAACTTAAAAGCCCACAGAGATCAGACAGGTAAATAGAAATGTGACTCAGACTGGACACAGTGCCTGGGGGGGAGCAGGAGCCTTTGATGTTCAGAATGAAGCATAGTCCACACCGTGACACATGTCTAAAACCACAACAGGTGTAGGGCGAATAGACTGTCCAGTGAATAGAAGCTAGCTTGAGTCTCTCAAGGGTTTTAAGCATGTCTGTGACCCCGCTCTGGATCCCACACTATGCATACTGACCTCCTCTTGTGAGCCAACAGTGACCTGAAATCACTGTTCATTGTCCTCAAGAGGCACTGGGAAGTCCATAGGGTAGGAAGCAGCATTCATTGCAGATGTGATACAGCTAGAAGCAGGGGAAATCGTCTCCCCAAACCCACCTTTTGTCCTGGCTTTTTTTATAGGAGACTCGAGTCATCTACCAGTTTCATTATAAGAATTGGCCGGACCACGACGTGCCTGCCTCTATTGATCCTATCCTGGAGCTCATCTGGGATATGCGCTGCTACCAAGAGGATGACAGTTTCCCCGTGTGCATTCACTGCAGGTGGGGGGCTGTTGTGTGGCCCTTCCAGAACATGCCCAGGGCGATGATCTGGATACAACTCCTGCTTTAATAAGTTTTTCTTACATTGATGTAGTCCCTGTAGTTCTCCCATGATCCTCTCACTGGTGAGCCATCACCACATTCCCTTGGGTTCATCCCTCCCATTTTACCCCCCTTCTCCTCCCTTTTCTGGATGCTTCAGTTCTATGGCCAACTTGCTCATTTTGACTTTTTCTTGACCTTTTGTTTGGTTGCTCTGTATTCTACATATTAGTGAAACCATCTGGCATTTATCTTTTTCTTCTGACTAATTTTAGTGTCATCCCTTCCAGCTCCATCCATGTTGCTGCAAATGACAGGAATTTGTCCTTTTTGATCACTGAGTAATATTCCACTTTCTAAATATACCATGGCCTTTTGATCCATTCATCTAGTTGGGGACATTTGGGTTGTTATGACTCCTGCTTTAATGGAAGGAAGACCAGCAGTTGGAACTGAGGGTGGTTTGAGCACAAGGGATGCAGGTTTCTGATCCTGGCCTCATCTCCCTTTGATCAGGAAGGAATGAAGTTATTTCCTTTTTTCCCTATATTTTTTATTAAATTAAAAAAATTAAGTTGGGGGTTCCACTTTGGCTCTTCCCCAACCACCCATGCCAAGACCTCTCTCTGCTAGGAATAAAGTTTAGAAATGAGAGTGATGGGAAACAAAAGATGAATCACAGAACCAACTGTAGGTCTGAGCATTGAAAGAATATTGTATGTATTAATTCTGATTTTAAATATTTTGAATTAATAACTAAATCAATTAATTCATAGTAATATTTTAAATTAATCAATTGACTTTTTTTCTGAAAAGTTACTTGTTAACAAGAAAGCTCTAGATGCTCCTGCTGTGAGAAATTCCTAGGCTCTGTCCTGGGGTTCAGTCTAGCATGCGGCAAATGAAAGAGGTGTCCTGAGAAGTGGGTGGGTTTAGGAGGTTTCATTGTCTCCAGCTCCAGCTTTGCTTCTTCCTCAAATCTGCTGGTACAATCAACAGTTACAGAGCCCCACGATCTGCAGTTACCCATGCTCCTGTGATGTTTTGTTTCAGTGCTGGCTGTGGAAGGACTGGCGTTATTTGTGCTATTGACTATGCATGGATGTTGCTGAAAGATGGGGTGAGTTTCTCTCTTCAGACGTGTTCCATCTGCTCACCTTGGCAGCTTTTACGCTTCAGACTTGTCTGGTTCTTCAAACCACCTGTCTCCCTAAGTCATCCTTCTAGAACATTTTCTTGTAGCCCTGCTTTGTCAGGTGGTTAAATTAGTCCTTAGGTGGCTGGTTCTCCAGGTGAGACCCCAGATAAGCAGCCTCAGCATCACCTGAGCATGCTTTAGAAATGCAAAATCCCAGGGCCCCACCCTAGTGGATTGAGCAGCAGCCCAGGAGGAGCTAGTCAGCTCCGCAGGTAAAGCTGATGCTTTAGTTTGAGACTCGCTGCCCTAATTCTATAATCCCCCTTTCTCCAAATTGCTTTACTAAGTGGAATCAAGTGACGGCAATTAAACTTTGTGTTCCAACCTGTATGTCTTTTTCTTTTCCTAAGGAACAAGAGTCACAGTTTTTGTTTGCTCATTTCTTACATTGTATTTCTCAGTGACAACCTCAGCCAGAGACTCCATCACAATCTTTTTTTTTTTAGACTAGGTCTCGCTATTTTTGCCCACGTTGCCCGTGGTACTGTGGACTCAAGCAGTCCCCAGCCTCAGCTTCCCAGGTAGCTGGGATTACAGGTGCACGCCACCACGCCCAGTTATTTTGGGGGACTAGGTCTCGCTGTGTTGTCTGGGCGGGATTCAAACCGTGATCCCCAGACCCCACCACGACTCCATAAGCTGTTGCTTACAGGCTCCATAAGCTGTTGCTTACAGGCACGCACCACCATAACTGGCTTCCACCTCAGTCCTTAACAACACAGCTGCAACCAATGGCTTTGCGGAGTTTCCCCCTCAGGCAGTTTTACAGAGGCCTCCTCTTCCCCGTGGTGTCTTGAAGCCATCAGCCTTCCTAGGATGAGTCGGCACTCACCACAAAGGGCCTCTACAACATGAGGTACACAGCGTGTCGCAGCTGGTTTTGAACACACATGGATCTGCAGGTGCTCCCGTAAGGTTTTGCCCAGCCCCCTCGAGGAAGGAGGGCTTCCTCCCGAGGCTCTGGTCACACAGTGTTTCAACATCCATCCTAAGTCCAGCCTCTCTTGCCCTCGGTGGTGGGTTACAGGTGGAGCTGAATCTCGAGTGCCCCAATCACCACCTTCCGCACTACTCTGTGATGGCAGAAAAAGAGAGAAATCATTCTATTAATGACATTTATTCATGCTCTTACATTGTTGTTAATTTTGGGACAGTGTTTGATCTCTCCCCTCAGATGTGGTCCCTGGGGTTCTCCCACCACCACTGTACCTGTGACCCATCACCATCGTCCCTTGTGCTCTTTCCTTCCCTGTTTTGACCCCTTTGTCTCCCCCTTCCCCACCCTTGCAGGAAGGTTCAGATCTATGGTCAGCTGGTAGGTTGTGTCTTTTTCCTGACCCTTCATTCATTTTCTCCATATGCCACATAATTGAAACCACTTGATAATTATCTTTCTTTCATCTGACTTATTCTGGTTAGCATAATCCCTTTAGTTTCATCCATGTTGTCACAAATGGTACAACTTTGTCCTTTTTGCTAGCTGAGTAGTATTCCATTGTGTGTCTATAAGACATCTTCTTGACCCATTCATCTGTTTTGGGAGCCATTTGGGTTGTTTCCTTATCTTAGCTATTGCAAATAGCTAAATTAGTTTTTTATAATCTAGTATGAAATGGGAAGTTTAAAATCTGGGCTTTAGCCCTACCTATCAACTTTTATTTCATACTTGCTCATCAACTGAGCCTTTTCTCTCATTTTATCTTAACTTCAGTCATTTGATCAATCACTCTTTGAGAAATCATTCTGCAGAGTTTCTTCAGTCTTATCTGGGGAAAAAATCCATGCTCCACAATGATGGTGCAAGTGATAAACCACATTGGTGTAACAATATATTCTTTATCTGATATTATCCCAGGTCAGGAGAGAAACTATCATGGAAGGAACACGGTATTAACAAAGATAGGCTCAAAGGAATAAGAGAATCATTTCTTTCTATTTGACAGATAATTCCTGAGAACTTCAGCGTTTTTAGTTTGATCCAGGAAATGAGAACACAGAGGCCTTCATTTGTTCAAACTCAGGTGAGCACTGGTGAATGGATCATAATGTGCCTCTTCATCTCTCTGTTTAATAGGAAGCCACCCAAAACCAGCTAACTATCGTACCACAACTTAGCTATCGCGCCACTTTTCTATTAAATACATTAGGCCCATTTTCCTCTGACTCTAAATGTTTCCCCTGTATCCTTTGCTTTTGCTTTAGGTCAGAATTCCTTCATTCCTTTTATTTTTATGTATGTTCAGAAAATATAAGAAACCAGTGAAGTATTTCTTACTTTCGGTATTGAACTGTCCTACCGTCTATGCCACTGGGCGTGTCTTCTCTGTCTGCATTGAACCATCCTATTGTTGTAATTGTAGTGGAACCATGCTGTTCACAATGCCAACTGTAGTGCAATCAGGTAGGGCAGGGCCAGGGCCATGGGGGAATGGGAGCTGGGAGGTTGGTGAGCTCCCCCAAACCCCCAGGAATCTTCACACTCTTTCTTTGGACTCTCTGGTTTTCCCTCCCTGGCCTTCACATTCTCACTTCCCCTTTTTCTGCTCTTATTCCTCCTCCCCAGCATTTTCTGCCAGGGTGACAGTCCCTTTTAGTGCTGCCTTCCAGGCGCAGGTGCACCCACTCACGCATGCGCACATCCACTGGGCCCGGTCTTTGCAAACACAGGGAAGACCAAATTCCACCGGTGCTGGTCATAGGGGCTAATGGTGGGAAAAGCCTGACCCACTCGTTTTCTCTATGCTTTCCTGCAAAGAATTTTGAAAAAGCTCAGTAAGGTGTTTGACTTACTGGAAAGAAGTAGAGGGATCAGGTCCACCTTTTTACTAATGAATTCATGTCTAAAATCAGAGAGATCTGCAATATCTGTTTCAGGAAGCGGTAACGGAATCTGGAGAATTCAATCAATGCACTCATTTTACAAAATACTGAAAAATAAAGTCATCTGTAATCCCATCACCAAAAGGTCACCTCTATTTTTTTTTTTTTTTTTTGAGACTAGGTCTCGCTATGTTGCCCGGGGTACCATGGATTCAAGCGATCCCCAGTCTCAGTCTCCCAGGTAGCTGGGATTACAGGCGTGCACCACCATGCTCAGCTATTTTTTGAGACTAGATCTCGCTATGTTGCCCCGGGAGGGTCTCGAACCCACAGACCCAAGTGGTTCCTAGTCTCGACCTCCCTTCTTAGGCTGGGATTAAAGGTGCATGCCACTGCGCCCAGCCCAGGTCACCACTATTACTAATTTTCTATAGTCTTCCCTGGTCCGGACTGTATGCATTTGTAAAAACTACGATTATAACAATACTGTACATATGATTATATATGTTTGACAAGATTTTAATCCACTCCCGTTTCCTTGTTCACTCCTTACCAATGCTTTTTACCTTCTTTCTCTTCTTTCCAGTTCAAGTTCTACCTCCTAAGTGAAACATTCCCAGCCCAAACTTCCTGCCATTAATATTAATTTCACCCATATTTCTACACCAATAATTTAACCACATTTTTATAGCTCACATTTTTAAATGCTGTCTATCTTTAAGATAGTGTTTAGTTTCCACTCAATCACTCATCAAATGTTTATTAATATTTATTGTAACAGACACTTTGGTATAATTTGTTAGTTACTTTTTTTTGTTAGCTACTTTTCCAAGCTCCCAAAATGTTGAAAGCACTGAGAAATGAACAGATTCAGAGTAAAACAGTTGACAATGGCAGTTCAGATATTTTCATCTCAGAGTTGTGAGTTAAAGGGAAAAAATGAAGAACTATTATAAAATAAGTTGTTTGGCCCACACAGGTTTTCCACTAATAGCTAGTGGAAAAATATAACTTTTTTTTCATGTAGTCACTGTAGGTGTTTTCTATATTCAGCCTATGAGGGGGAAAGAAATGAGAGCATTGACTGGCTTAGAAGGGCTGACAGACTTAAAGAAGGTTGATCCATGTAATGTATAAAGACACCAAGAAATTTACAACCTAGTTGTTTAGTCATCAGATGTGATACTGAATCGGTAAAGAAAACCAGACCTCATTTCAGAAAATGCTTACTTCTGGCCTGCTTTTAAGAGTTACAAGAGAGCTGAAACAATTTCAAGTTAGCCTTCACGTTTTGACATTATCAACAACTAGCTGGCAAGTATCTTAGCAGTTGTAGCTTTCTCTGACACTACTCTAACCAGGAAGTAGCACAGTCACCGGGAGAACTTCCTGACTTTTTTTCTTCTTAAAAAAAATTAAAGACTGATCACCTCTATAAAAAAAAACAGACATTCATTTAAAAATATCAATTTGTAAGATGAAAAAAAAATTAATAGTGTCTCAGCCCCTGTATTGGGTGATACAGACTCTGCATTATTCTTAGCTAAAATTATCTTTGGGAAAATTGGATTTTATTTGTCAAAGATTGTGTAATATGTCAGGGAAAATGCTGAACAGGCCCGTTCAGAAGAAAGTCAGAGTGTGAAATCCCACAGAACTTGTAATTGTTCTGATTTATTGATGGTCAAATCCTTTTATAATCACAAATTTCCAGACTCTTCAACAATCTTCTTTCTTTTTAATTTTCTTTTTTTTTTTTTAAATTTGGTGGTAACATTGACTGACATCACTGTATATGATTCAGAGGAGTCGGTTCACACTGATTCAGATGTACCTCACCACAACCTCCCACCCTACTTCAAACCTTGGCCCCCATCCCACTTATCTCCTACCTTCCACTCTGAAAGTCTTGGGTCTGCAGTGATTTCTAAGCAGTTTACTTATTCTCTGGTACCTTTGCAAGAGCAGATTCAACATCTTGATCTAAGCACACTCAACTAAGAGGCAAAACTTTCAGGTTCTAACCCATGTTCTGTAAATTACTTCTGTATAACCGAGGGCAAATTGTCTGTGACTAGGAGTAATAACCTAAATCTCCTTGATAGCTCAGTTGTGAGGCTCAAATTAAATACTAAAATCAAAGCTAGCTCTATACCCTCCAACCACTGTCTATCTGCTTTTATTCCTGAAGGTGCTTTATTAATAAATGCATTCAGGATGAAATAAAATTTTAAGATGTTAGCAAGGAAAGCAGAACTTGAGGGAGGGGGGGTAGGGAACTAATAAAATGGGGTGAGAATACAAGAAGGGTAGGCCTTGTACACTAGCTGAGATAGGATAAATATTTAGCTGTTACTGGAAGGCTGAATGTGCTTTGAAATCTGAAGTGGGTCACACAAACTGAAGCTCTGTCACTGAACTAGTGTGACTGGTGCTCTCAGGTTTGCTGTACTAAGAACTTGGGTGATGTTTCTGACTGACAAACTTACTCTGTTTTCATTTGTGATCTCTTTAGGAACAGTATGAACTGGTCTACAAAGCTGTTCTAGAACTATTTAAGAGGCAGGTGGAAATTATCATTGATAAATACTCTGGAACAGAGGTAAACTTTATATTTTTAATAATCTATCTATCTATCTATCTATCTATCTATCTATCTATCTATCTATCTATCTATCTATCTATCTATCTATCTATCTATCTATCTATCTATCTATCTATCTATCATCTATCTATCTATCTATCTTTCACATCTTTGTATTCCCCACCGTTCACCCAGCACCCCCTATCCCTGATAGCTCCCACCATCCCCTCCCCCTCCCTACACCCCAATTGTGTAGTTTGGTTGTTACTTGCTTTGACTTTTCCTCCTGGCCTTTTGTTTGTTTTTCCTATATCCCATATATTAGTGATACCATTTGGTTTCTATCTTTCAGAGCTAAACTTTAAACTTGAAATTTTATCTTTTTTTTTTTTTTTTTTTGGTGTGTATGTGTTTGATTTTTGGCCAAGAAATCTCAGATTAGTTGTAGAAATTATTATTTTATTGTCAGAGCTAAATTGGAGTGCCAGACATCCATAGCCCACACTGCAAATTTCCCATGAAAAAGAACAAATTAATTACTTTAACTTAGAAAATTCATTTTTTTGATCTACCAATTGTATGTAATTCTTTACTAACTTTGAAAACAATAGGAGTGAGTGAAAGGGTAAGCATATATCCTGTTCTCATGCTTTAGAGGGTTGTGTGGTGAGTTAGAAGAGTGGTAATTATAAAATAAAATCATAGTTGTGTCTTGATAAGATATTTGGCATTATTCTAGCCTCATTTTTACTTCCAATGTCTCATAGAATTTTGGGGATGACTTCTAACTGAAGATATTAGGTATAAAAGCAAATATGATTTGGCCAAATGTCAACTAAAAGTTTGAGTGTTTGGGGATATGGTTTTTTTTATTGTATTATAAAAAAATAAGGATTTACTGTGTAATTACAAAGTATTAGTTTTGGAACAAACCCTAAGAAGAAAAAAATTATTGTTTTATCTTTCAGAGTGTATGTAATATACGTATTAATTTAGCTTTTAATATCATATTTTGGATTATTAATCTGAAAACATTCACTGTGGCCTACTATCTTAACAGAATTAGGAATACAAAGAATATAAGATAAGCCCTACATCATAACTCCTCCCAGTTGAATGATAATATATTGGGGATGTTGTGGAAGGGAAGAAAGTAAAAAAAAAACTGTTGAGGCTCAGGTAGTAACTAAGCAATTTTCTAGTTATTGTCAACTCTAATGAAGTTGTCAGCCAGTGAAAGTTGCACATTATTTTTCAAGTGTGGGAAGAAAAGAAATCTTAGCCCAAAATTCTATACCCATGAAAATGTCCTTCAGAAAAGGGAAATCAGGACATTCTCAGGTGAAGAAAATCTATGAGAATTTGTTCCCAGTACACCTACTCTAAAAAGTGACACATTTTCTAAACAGGAAGGAAATGATGAGCAAAGGAAATATAATCAGTTTTCCTACTGTTTTTGAGTTTTCTAATTTGATGATTGAAGCAAAAAATATAACACTGTTTGATGTGGTTCTAAGTGTATTAGAGGAAATATTTAAAGGCGGTTATCAATAGGGGAAGATTAGGGACATAAAGGGAGGTTTCTGTTTTTTCTTTTTTTATTAAGGGAAGGAGGTTTACTATACTTGAACTAGTAAAATGTAACACCTGTAGATTCGGATGTCTATGTACTGTAATATCTAGAGCTACAACTAAAAATGTTACACAAAAACATGCTTTCAAAAAAGCTATAGATTTCAAAATGAAATTCTAGGAAATGCAAGAAAAAACAAGAGGCAGCAAAAAGAGATCAGTAACATGGAAAACAGAAAATAAAGCGACATACTTAAACCCTAACATAGCAATAATTACATTAAATGTAAATAGTATAAATATATCAAATGAACAAACTGACTAGCAATCTGTCCAACTATGTGATGTCTATAGGGGAAAAAAACTTCATATATAGGTTGATTTAAGGTAAAGAGTTGAGGAAAAAATACATCATGTAGGAATGAATAAAAGGAAAACAGGAATAGCTAATTACTATCAGATGAAGTAGACATCAGAGAAGAGAAAATTCTTACAGACAGGGATGGACCTTGTATTATGATAAAAGAATCTGTCCATCACTTATTGCTATAAAACACAGTAAGCTGAAGTGTGTATGAATCAAATATAACTATAAAATATATGAAGCAAAAACTGATAGAACTGAAAGGAGAAATAAAAAAAATCACAGTTATATTTAGAGACTACCATGCCCCCCTCCCTTTCTCAGCAATTGATAAAACTAGACAAAAACCCAGCATGAATATAGGGGAACTTAAAACATGACATTGAACCATGAGATCAAATCAATATTTATAGAACACACCACCCAGCAAAACATGAATACACATGATTTTCCTTTGTGTCTTTGAATCTCTGTTTTCTCATATAAAGACACAAGTCATTTTATTAGGGCTCACTCAAATCCAGTCTGATTTCATCTTCACTAATTACATCTGCATAAACAATTACCAAGTATAATCACATTCAAAGATATTGTTAGTGTAGCCTATCTTTTTGCATAACTGGTAGAATCTTACATTTGTTGATGACTTTTTATTTTTCATTTAAACATTTATGAAATCAAAATATATTCTATAATTTATGGCATCTTAGATTCCACGAGTCACAATAACACATTTTATACTGTGATTTCTATGAATACAACAAAGATTGAAGGTGTAAGAGTAATTTTAGGTTGAGTGGTCAAGGAAATTTTCCTTATGCTGGTGACACTTAAGTGATATATATTATTTAGAAGGAGACAGACATGGAAAATCAAGAATAAGAGTATTACGATCAGAAGTAATCATGAGTGTAAAGGCCTTAATTTGGAAACAAGTTTGGCTTGCGTGAGGAAAACCAACACATTCAGAACGCAGTAAGGAGGAAAAAGTAGAATAAGATGAAATAATATGAGCCTAGTCAATATCTATTAACTTTTAATGTTGAAATGAAATTTCTGAAGGTTGTCTTTCAAGAACATTTAATAACTCCCACATTTGAAAAGATGTTACAAATACATCTTTTTTAGTTTCTCTAATACTATTAAGCCTTTCTTCCCATCCTTTTGATCTAAGTATATGGGCAAGTTCTTGCTGTATTCAGTATTTCAGAAAGTCACCTAATTGCTCCAAGAATTATTGTAAACCTTTGTTTATTTATTGTTTATTCTTATTTTTTAATTGATTGTACATGTATGTATTTTTCACATCGTTGTGTACCTCCAGGTTCTCCCACCTTGTCACCTGTGAACCATCTTCTTAATATCTTGTGCTTATCCCTCCCCTATTTTCACTCTCCTCTCTCCCTCAAACTTTTATATTTTCTGAAAAGTCCCTTCTCAGCTTTCTGAATGCTAAACTATGTTACTGTCATCGATTCACTAAAAAAATACTTATTTTTTTCGAAGAGTCAAGCAAAGTCTTCAGTTCCTCAGAAAATTCTTCCTTCAGAAGAAGATTCATATTCTCTTAATTTACCAAAAAGGTGAGTGCAATTTTATACATGTAAAAAGGACAGATCTGGGAGACAGATCTCAAGCTCACAATTCACTGTGGTGCTGGGATGAAGACAGGGGAAGAGCCCTTGTAGGTATCCCCATCACCTTCTTTTTATTTCAACAGTATGAAAGAAGCAAAAGTGGTGCATGAGAAGAGCACACAAAGGAAAAATGCAGAAACTTCTTCCTTTGACCTGAGGACTTCGGAAATAAGTGAGAAAGAAGGATTTGTTTTGCACCCTGCTAAGCGGAGTGGTTCTATGGACTTTTTGGAGCTAAATTATGGTTGCAACAAAGATGTCACAACCATTAATTGGGAGACAGAGACACTTCCTGTAACTGGAGAGCCTCTTCAGAAGCATAAAAGTTTGGACTTCAGCTCCGTTTTGTTTGATGCATGTTCCGATCCTCCATCAGTAAATGCAACAGAAAGATATTTTAATCCAAAGAGGCTGATAACACGGACCAAGTCATCTCCCTTTGAATTGGTCCAACAGAAGGACACCAAGGAGTTGGATATCAAGGGAGGGGTTTCTGATTTGGAATCTCAACCACACAATTCTTTCCTTGAGACGGCTCAGAAAGGGATGCATGGTTCTTCCGCAGAACTGAATTATTCCCTGTCCCGTGACTCTCAGCAGCAAATGTTTGCTGCCTTGGCTGCAAGGCGCCATGCCTCCAGTGCTTTTAATATCTATTCTAACTCGTGTTTCGTAGAAGATCCTTATTTTTCATCATTGTCTCCAAGTAGCACTGGTTCCAAGATGTCTCTTGATTTTCCTGAAAAGCAAGACGGAAGCGTTTCATCTTGTTCTTCCTTGCCACTATCCTCTACCTTCTTCTCTTATTATAATTCACATGATTCTTTAGCAACGAATCCTCCAATCGATCTCCCCCCAGTACAGACTCAAGAGAGAGCAGTAGGAGGTAAGTTATTTTTTAAAAAAGTTGTATGGCATTTTAGATTTAGATTTGTTTCTATAGAAGATTTGGGTTTCTTCTTCCCCCTCTCCTCCCCTCTTCTCCCCTCCCCTCCTCCCCCCTATCTTCCCCTTCCCTTTCTCTGCTTCTTTCTCCTTCTCCTAAAATTCCAGGAGCATCTCAATGTTGTGTTAAGCTGAAAATAGCAATAACAAGCGTGCTGTATTTCATGAGGCCAGCAGGAATGAAGGTAGTCCTATCTGGTACTAGGTCTGTGACAGATGAAGTGTTGTTGAAAGCAGGCAATCCTTAGACCTAGAAATTCATATGAAAAGTCCACAACTGGCTAACATACAGGACATATCAACAGCGTCACACGGTTCCTCAGAATTTTTATTGCACAATCATATGGTTATAATGAGCTGAACAGATTGCTCAGAATTAAATTCTCTTCCTGCAGGAGCTGGAAGAGGATGCCCTGATTTCCTCCTGTCCTTCTGGAGGAACGTAGTAGATGAGAACATATGCTCAGTGTTGTGTGTGGGATTTTAATCTCCTGTACCCCTTTACTTTCATATCTTAGCTCTATTATGACTCTAGATCTTTGCATGTTATGCCTATTGTTTCATTTCACTTAGTGGTTTGAAAGTAGTAATTCTGTTAGAGAAGATGACAATAGGGTGATGGGAAGGAGATGCAGGAAAAAAGGATGTCAGTTTAACTCTTAGGTATATGATCAGAAATTAATAAAAAAGAGCCTAATTGGCTAGGAACTAGAGAAAGATTTTGCTTTTGCTTTTAATACCTACCTTGATAAGTAACTAACTTAGAAAAATACTTTATCTGGACCTAGGGAGTTTTTTTTTTTTTTTTTTTTTTGAGACTATGTCTCCCTATGTTGCCTGGGGTACCCCGAACTCAAGCGATCCCCAGCCTCAGCTTCCCAGGTAGCTGGGATTACAGGCGCATGCCACCATGCCCAGCTATTTTTTGAGACTAGGTCTCGCTATGTTGTCCCGGGCAGGTCTCGAATCCGTGGACTTAAGCGATTCCCAGTCTCAGCTCCCGTTCTAGGGAAGTTCCTTCTTTAATTAGTTTATATACTTTGATCTTATTTTACAACTTAAAGGAATGCTAGTTTTTTCTACGTATTCCATCATATTTTTTCCTATGTACCCCATCAGACATTAGACTTCTTTCTCCGCATCTTACTAAAACCCAGTCTTGTTTCACGAATTGTAACAATATTGACATCTGTGCCACCTAGTGGCTATTTCTTAGAACGGCATTTTAATAGTTATAAAAAATTCAGAATATTCTTCCTATAGAAAACACAGAGAACCCTGTTATTCCATGGTTTGTAAAAAGAAAAGCTGTCCCATATTCTTCATTTGTAGAATGAAGAAGAGATACCAAAATCTTCATGACTTTACCCACTCTGTACCTGGATCAAAGTGCTTTAGGAAGCTTTGTTGTAGCGTCTAAGTAAAAATAAAGAGTGGAAGGAAGCACCCCAAGGCTTTCTAGAACAATACAGTATTCATATTTATTCATATTATATTAACTGAAAGCTCAAAATGCTTCGAACCTTTAAAAGAAGCCAACATTTTTAAAATGAAGCAAAGAACTCCTGCTGTTTGCAATTTAAGATGAGGATATATTTTGCTTTTTTTGTTGAGTGAGATGATATCAGCTTAACTATTATAATGAATGATTGATAGCATTGCCCTCAATACTAGAATGTAGGCATTGCCTTTGGATTTTTCTAATTAAAATTGTGATCACACTTCTGGCATTATTTTTGGACAGCAATGCCTACATGGAGAGAAGACGAGATTCCCCCTCCCCTTCCTGAACGAACACCGGAATCTTTTATCGTGGTGGAGGAAGCTGGTGAGTACAAGTCAGCGTGTGTAAAATAAAGTGTGGATGAGCTGGGTGCAGTGGTGCACGACTGTAATCCTGGCTACTTGGGAAACTGAGGCTAGGAATAACTTGAGTCCGCGGGTTTGAGTCTACCATGGGCAGCATAGGGAGACTAGTCTCTTAAAAAAAATAAAAAATAAAAAATAAAGTGTGGATGAATGCCGTGACTTCTCAAGTCCTATCAATATTCTGTGTGCTATCTGAGGAAGATCTGTTTCCTAAAAGAATGAACACATGCCTAAGAATTGAACCATGTTTACTTTCTTCCAGGGGACTTCTCTTCAAATTTCGCCCCATCCTTACCTTCAGCTATGATCAAAATTGGAACGTCGGTAGAATGGAGTGGCACATCAGAATCAGAGAAATTTGATGACTCTGTGAGACTTAGACCAAGCAAGGTCACTAACCTCTTTTCTGACTACTTAATTTGGAATCCATGGACTATTTTTAACACCTATCATTCAATACATATTGAGAAGATAAAGCTTAGAAAACAATATGTTAGAGGATATGGGGGACAAGATGCATAAAAATGGTTGCCCTTAGAAACTTACAGTCTAACTTTGAGGTCAGGGTGTGAGACAAACCTTTATTTTTGTTAGTATGTAACAAAGCAAGGCAAATTTGATTAATGCCATGTGACAGATAGACACTGGGAGAGCCCTTCAGTTTGAAAACACTAAAGGGAAGGAGTGAAAGAAAACACATTCGAGCTGATTCTTGAAGAATAATTAAGGCAAAAATAAATGTTCCACAAGCAGGTAACTTGTTTTTGGCAGTAGTTCGGTAGGCTATGTCACAGTAACTGTGATAGCATATTATAGAAAGTAATGTTTTGAATGATAGATTAAACTTCTAAGAATAATGTTCTCTATTTCTGAAAGAAATGCCTACACTTTCAACAATGCATTAGTTGTATGTACTCCATGAATTAACTATTTGAAGATTTCATAGAGTTGAAAAGTAATTAAGTAAATATTTAAAAGTAAAACTAGAGTTGCAATACTGGCAGGCAAATATGCTTTACCTTTGTAATTACGCTTTTAATGTGCTAGTATAATTGTTAATATTATTGCTAATAATAGACATGTCATGGTTTTGATCTTCACTCCCAGAGCAAAGAACAACCACGCTTTTCCCAGTGCCATGAAGTAATTTCATAATCATCATAATCAGACTGACCTCTCATTAAAATTTCAGGAAAATGTTCTGAGTAGAAAGGACAGAAGCCAAAAAAAGAAAAAAAAAAAAAAAAACCAACCAAAATCATCGAGTAAGGAATTATTGCCATGACATAGAAAAGCACCAAGAGTGACCAGGCACGGTGGCCAGTGCCTTTAAGCGCAGCCTTAAGCAAGGCCAGGACTAGGAATCGCTTGAGTCCATGGGTTTGAGACCCGCTCGGGTCAACACAGCAAGTTTCAAAAAATAGCTGGGCGTGGTGGTGCGTGCCTGTAATCCCAGCTACGTGGGAGGCTGAGCCTGGGGATTGCTTGAGTCCGTGATATTCTAGTCTCAAATTAAAAAAAAGAAAAGGAAGAAGAAAAGAATTAAGGATGTCTTTTCCTAACTCAGCACACGTATTACTTAGGAAAAATAGCATCAGCACTTCATTACTCTTTCTATAGATAGATACAGGGCTTGCAGTTTCAAAATGCGTCATTTATTGCTTTAAGT
Source organism: Uropsilus gracilis (assembly GCA_004024945.1). Lineage (NCBI taxonomy): Eukaryota > Metazoa > Chordata > Mammalia > Eulipotyphla > Talpidae > Uropsilus > Uropsilus gracilis. The sequence continues at coordinate 27,755 of PVHY01014412.1, forward strand.
GTGTTCATTTGTATGCTTAGTCTTACCTTTCCTTTTTTTTTTACTTTTTTAGAGTGTAAAACTCCGGAGTCCCAAATCAGGTAAAAAATTTTTTTCCTTTATTTAGGTAACATTTAGCCTTAAAGGTTTTCACTGTAAGAGGATTGGTTTGTGGGGCACTGTGGCGCTTGCCTTTAATTGCAGCCTATGTGAGGCTGAGGCTAGGAATCACTTGAGTCCACCGGTTCGAGACTACCCCGGGCAACATAGCGAGGCCTGGTCTCAACAACAGCAACAAAAATATGGTTGGTTCCATTTAAGATAATTCCCCTCAGGAGGTAGTTCCTGTAAGCGGACTGACATATTTCTGACATATTTCTGATTGTCCCAGGATAAGAGTTCTGTCTTGTCAAAGGTATGGTGAGGCAGGAATTTAGAATTCTACTCACTAATATAGAACCCTTAAGAAACCCTATTTAAGATATCAGCTCTTCATGTTTTGCAGCATTTCCATTTGATAGGTTTTACCCTTGTTAACTGGGTGATCCTACAAAAATTATTCTGGCCACTTAATGTGCTGTGTTTCTCCAGTACCCTCCTGAGATTTGCTTGTTTTAGATATTGAATAACATCATCAACAACAAGCATTTATTGGGCACTGATAGGTAATTTACATATAACAGGTAGTTGCTCTTCACATACTCATTGTATTACTCAAATACATCAGTTGGGAGGTTTATATGAGCATCATATAAACATAAATACATCAGCATAGAGGTTTATATGAATCTTGGTTTAAATGATTTACCCATTGCATTTGATTGCTATGTTCCTTAGGCCTTTTAAAATCTGTCAGTTTCCCTGCCTTTCTCCATTTTCAAAATGCTGTTTATTTGTCGATGAGAATGGGTCATTTATCCTACAGCTACAAAGCTGATATTCTGGATTTAACTGCTTATATCTTCATGATTTTATTTAATATATCCCTCAGGCCCTAGCATTCTATGGCAGGTGTATTTAGAACTAGAAACTTGATAGAACTCATGTTCAATTGTTTTTGAAGCATACTTTTATTTCTTTTGCATGTCAAATTATTTTTTATTTATTATTATTTTTTTTTTTTTGAGACTAGGTCTCACTATGTTGTCCAGGGTTGTCTTGAACCCATGGACTCAAGTGATCCACTAGCCTTAGCCTCCCAGGTGGCTGGGATTATAGGCATGCACCACTACGCCCAGCTATATTTTTTAGAGACTAGGTCTTGCTATGTTGCCTGGGGTTGTCTTGAACCTGTGGACTCAATGATCCACTAGCCTCAGCCTCCTAGGTAGCTGGATTACAGGCATGTGTCACCACACCTGGCTATTTTATTTTTTAAAATCGATCACACATACGTATTTATTTTTTACATCATTGTCTAGGAAGCATGCTTTTGTAAGTGAGTCACTGGTATGTATCATAGACCTGGGGGCAAATGAGCTAGAAGAATTTATTTCTTGAGGCACCAGTCATTTTCCAGATAATTTTTGGGGGGGGGTTGTTACAGGTTAATATTAAAAAATTAGAAAAGTTATTTAAAACATGAAAGGGGCCATGAAATGATCTTTAATGGAATCTTTTTGCTTTCTTGTCTGCTCTTTTTATCACAGATTTCCAGGAGGATCGTTCTTCTCCCCCACCGCCTCCACTTCCAGAAAGAACCCTAGAGTCCTTCATTATGGCTGATGAAGATTGTAAGTGGCAAAACTTTATCTCCAAAAAAATTATTAAAAAAATAAGACTGATAATAGGTTAAGAGTTAAGTAGGATCTAAATAGAAAAATTACTAAGAATAACATAGATATTATTCTATATTGTCTATATTTGATAAAATATATTTTTATAAAATACATTTTAAGTTTGTTTTTAAAAACATTTTGAAATTATTTTAAAATGCATTAAAATTATTTATTTTAAAATGCATCAAAAATTCGAGGTAAAAATGATAAATTTGAAGGCTTAAGAACAAAGCAACAGGACTATGCAACTTTTCTTTTTAAGGTATGGGTATGCAGGCTGCTTCTCTAGAGACTTACTCCACCAGCTGTCCTGACACTATGGAAAATTCGTCATCTTCAAAACAGACATTGAAGACCTCGGCAAAATGTTTCACAAGGACTAAGGTAAAGAAGATAAGACTCTTAAAGGGAGGCATGGGAGATGCTTTTCATAATTGAAGCTCTCCTCCCCCTCACTTCCAATTGCCAGAATAAGATGGAAAAATAGATAATTATCTTCACTCAAATTGTTGACCTCATATCACAATTAAGTTGGGTATAGTGGCACGTACCTGTAATCCAAGTGCTGGGAGGCAAGAGGCCAGGATTGCTTGAGTTCACGGGTTCGAGACTACCCCAGGCAACATAGTGAGACCTGGTGTTGAAAAAACAACCAGGAGCAGTGGTGGTCACCTGTAATCCTAGCTACCTGGGAGACTGAGGCTGGGGATCGCTTGAGTCTGCAGAATTGGGACTACCCTAGTCTCAGGGAAAAAAAAAAAATCACAAGTAATAGTAGGCAACCCTTAGTTTGAAGCATGCCTAATAAAACTGACTTTTTCCCTTCTGGTACAAAACAGTGATTTCTAAGTTAAAATAGGAGCAGGGAGAGAAGAAGAATAACTAGTAAATTGGGGGGTGGGGTGGGGTAGGGAGTAAAAGCAGTGAGAGGAGGGCAGACATATCAGATATTAAGACATTGTAAAGCCTCCCTAATTAAAATGCCATGATCTTGGTGTGTGAAAAGAAACAGGTACGAACAGAGCAGAGGGAAAGTGCAGGCACAGATCCAGCCCATCAGGGATTCAGTGTATAATGAAGGGTGGCTTCTCAAATCAGGGGGAGACTACCCTGAATTGAAAATGGCAGGATGGAAAAATAACTGTGTCTTGATGGTTACTTTTCAGGAAATTCATGCTTTACCATTTATATTTAAATTTTGACGTAAAGTGTTTTGGATTTCCTGGGAACGAAACTAACATTTTATTTTTCCTTCTTGTAGAGCTTGAAAATTTTGCGAAACATGAAAAAGAGTAAGTTTCTTTGTACGTATTTAGAATCTCTATACTACTTTCGCAATTATGTAATTTTTCCTTACATAACCACGCTGTGAAAAAATTAACAATATTATTGCTAAGCAGAGTCTCAGTGGGGTCCTATGACTCACAGCCAGCACCTCCAGGTTGTACACCTGCTGGGTGCCACAGTGCTGACACTGGGTAGGGGGGAAGGGGAGGCATCCCGTCTGTTTAAATGACACGATTAAGTATGATGTTTGGCACTTGATACCCATTCTAAGAGGCTGCCATACAAATGCGCTATTTAAAATTCCCAGCAGTCTAATCTCAGATATATTCTCTTTGAAAATAGTCACAGCAAAGCATATTGTGAAACAAATGTGTTGATTTTGTGAAATAAACCGAGTATTGACACATTGCCATTTTCACCAAGTATTATTAGCAATAAAAGTCTGTTGCTTACTATTTTTACTAGATTGTCATGAAAACAAAACCCAAAGACTCCTGAGACTGTGGGAAGCTGATTATCTTAGAAATCTTTATTTACAATTACAAAGTATATAAAACGTGGTGAGATACATATATATATATATATTTTTTTTTTTTTTTTACAAAATTGGATGATTAGGTCAATTATCAAGGACCAAACAACAGCTTCATTAGACTGGTGATGTGGGAAGGACAAAGCAATGAAAAAGCTTGATGTAACATATTGTCTAAGTGAGATGTGCAGTGAATTCTTATTTTCTGAATTTTTATTCTATTCCCCTACCATAAACGTACCCTCATCTGCTTTCATTGCCATTAAACATGATCTTTGAAGTGAACTGATTTTCCATTGAGATGGCTAAAGGGTTATTGGAAACCATACCTTTCACTCTAAAGTTTTACTTTAAAGTTAGTTAAAGGAAAATTAAAAATTTCAGGAAGAAATTAGAGTATAAAACAAGGGAAACAAAATCACCAAAAGCAAATAAATTAGTGACTTGCATAGCTAGGCAAAGATTGTGAGTTTAGCTCACGAGACACTGCATTTTCTTCTTTCAGCTCCCACTTTGTCTTGGGTACAGTGACTAAAGACACAGAACCTTAAGTAGGCATAGACTCTAAAAATGGTGACTCTTTCAGAGACGCTGCATCTTAGGTCATTCTTTAGATCTAATTTCTATTTCTTAGCTGCCTGCATCTTGTGGTCCTTTGTCCTTAAATGAAGACCAGAACTGACCCCCAAAGTTGATCCTGATGCTTTAGATTCAACTGTCTGTACTTGGATATATATCCTCTTCCCCTTCCTGAATTTCTGTCTTTCCTTTGTCCTAAACCTCTTAACTGATTTATAATTGGAAGTTGGTCCTACTTGAATGCAACTGAGGATTCTTCCTCTGTTATTTTAAGCTAGCATCTAAGCATAGTGTCACACATTCATTTATTCATTCACTCATGCAATGAATATTTGTTGAGTGCTTACTATCAACGAGGCCTTCTGTAAGGCATGGGGAACATGCCGATGAACAGAACAGATACGGTGTTTGCAGAACCTTAATGAGAGATTCAGATATGAAACAGGGAAACTCACAAATATACAAGGAAACTCACAAAACAAGGAAACTCCATAACATTGTGATAACTACTACATAAGAAATCAAGAAGGACAATTATGAGTGAGGACAACAAAAGGGAACCTATTTTATTTTAAGTGGTGTCAGAGGTCCTTTCTAGAATAGTGACAAACCTGAAATATGTAGAGCAGCTGGCCAGGAGAAGAAGGGGGGAGAAAAACACTCCTCATTGAGGGGACCTCAGAAAATTCTGAGATGTGTTTGGTGTGTTATGGGAATTCAAAGGAAGTGTGAACATAACTGTAGATAAACAAAGAGGAGAGAGAGCTAAGGTGAGACTGAAAGGATAGTAGAGGTGGTAGATTAATCCTTATGGGTCATGTTAGGTAGCTTAGAATTCATTGTAAATGTAATGGGAAGTCACAGAAGAGTTCTGGGCAGGGAGGGTACACGATCTGTTTTATAAAAGCTCATCCTGGCTGCTATATGGGTAATGAATTATAGTGACAAGCGCTGAAGTTATCAATTGTCATGCCTGATGCCTCTGTTTGGTGGAAAATGTTCATTGCTCAGAAATTCTTCAGTGCAAGTAACAGAAAACCCAACGTAAGCTGGGTCATAGAGAAGGGGCTATTTGGACCCGCAGCCAAGAGTTTGAAGGATGATGTCAGGATCGAATCTCTCATCTCCTATCTTCTGACTCTATTCTATCCACCTCACTCACTCCCAGTCACCTCACTCACAGTCAGATGTTTGCCTCGTGGCTTTAGGCAAGTGATGGAAAAATGAGCTCTGTTCGAGTTGCTCAGGTGACAGTCTCATGACTGGTGATGACTAGGTCCAAATATCCTGACTTGGTGCACTGTCCTAGGCCATTCTATATTTTTTTATTGCCATTAGATTTAGTGTTCTGATTTTTAAAATTTAAATAATTGTTTTGAATTGATTGCACGTGTGTATATATATATATATATATATATAAACATATACATATATATTACATCATTTTCTACCCCAAGGTTCTCTCACCACCTTACCCACCCATGAACCACCTTCCTTGTGCTCATCCCTCCCCTGATTTTACCCTCCTCCCCCTCTCTTGCTCTATGCTTCAGTTCTGTTGGCAGTTTTAAATTTTTCTCGTTAGTTTTCCCTATATCCCTCAGACTAGCCTGTATTTCTCTTTTCCTTTCAACTTATTTCCACTAACATGATTCCCTCCATGTTAGATTTAGTATGCTGATTAAGTAGGACTCTTGCATACCTAATATTTAACAATTATTATGCGTGAATACTGACCAGTAAGGAACGGGTTTGATCTCAACAGTGGTGATAACCCTGGCAATGTACTAACAAAACCAGCCCCAGTTATAAGGATTGCCCTTACGGTTGGATGAGCTCCTTGATTTAAGACCACAATCAGTTCTACCAGAGTATGGGAGCTGAAAACTGGGGAAAAGTGGTTTCCTGCAGGATGATTCAAGCGTAATTCTCAGAAGAAGGAATTAGTGCTGGGTAGGCCACATGAGTATGCCTGGGCCAAGTAAATGTGCAAAGGGGAGCCTTCCTTTGACATATATTTGCAGAATCTTGATCTCTTGTTATAAAATACAAACAGCAATTTCTAGAACAATGGCGTTCTTTCCGAGGGATGCACATGGTTCTCAGCTCATGTACAGTATTCAGAGATGATTAATATCGTCTCAAATTTCTTCACCTTCTTCTTGTGCCTTGCTCAACGCTTGGCACATAGTAAGTATTCAATTACGATACATTTTTATTTAATTTGGTGGAAATTTGCAATGTACTATTAGTGATTCATACACTAGGTATGTCCAGGAAGGGGAAGGTGTTTCTAGAATTGTATTAGTTGTGTGTGTGTGTGCAGTGTACTCACTACATTCAGAAAATATTGAAGACAGAGAACAGTGAATAGTTAATGATTTCTTCCCAATTGTATGATGTTTCTTAGCTCAAATCCAAAATTATCTTTTTTATCTGCTGGACAGTGCATGGGCAAAACATAGACCATATTCATGGATAGCTTTCAAAATAGTGCACAAACTAATATACAAATATATTAAGGAGCTGCGAAGAGAAAATGTATTTTAAAAATCTACCTGTAAGGAACTAGAATAGCAAAATAAAATGTACCAACACTTTGGGAGATTCTGCACTGATCTTAAATCATGGGAAAGAACTTGGCTGGAAACCACAGAAATACATTCTAAGAGTAAAAGATAGTGTAAGAAGAGATGAATGCTGTGGATGAACTAGTACGAAGAACAAGTGATTTAATAGTGTAGTGAGAGGGGTCAGATGTACAGTAAGCTGTTATCCAAAGCCAAAAGGTGAATCCTCCAAAGATTGGTTTGCATGTAATGGGTCCTACTCCTGAATCATTAGGCAATTCTTTGTTTGTATTAGTTTTTGTTTTGTTTAGTTTGAGACTAAGTCTTGCTATTTTTTTTGCCCATGGAACCAGAGGCTCACGTTCCCCGGGGTACCATGGACTCTAGGAATCCCCAGCCTCAGCTTCCCAGGTAGCTGGGATTACAGGCGCGTGCCACTACACCCAGTTTTTTTGGGGGACTAGGTCTCGCTGCATGCCCCCGGCGGAACTTCAACCACAATCCCCGGTCCCCAACTGGCTTCCTAGGCTGCCACTTACAGGCACACGTCACCATGTCTGGACTTGTGTTAGTTTTGAGGTTCTCTTTAGTGTTGAACTAGTAGATAATTTGTTTGCAAAGAAAATCAACTCTCTTTAAAAAATACACAGAAAAATAAAACTCTAGTGTTGACCACCTATACTTTCGTTACCTCTGACAGTGCTATGTTTATTTGAAAAGATGAATTACTTTGCAGAAAATGTTCCTTTGGTAATATTAATTTTCAAAATGGAGAAAATTATGTGGTCGGATAGATTTGAGCCTGTCTTCATTCTCTCCCTTGTATTTTTGTCTTTTGTTTCTAGGTGTTAGTAATTCTTCTGCATCAAACAAGCCTGCAGATTCTGTTCAGTCAAATAGCTCCGTCTCCTTTCTGAATTTTGGTATGTGTATTGTTTCCTAACACACTTTAACAAAGGTCATTTCATTTGTTCACTTGTGGTATGAGCTACAGCTTTAAATATGATCCAAGTTTGCAGGCATAGGGTGCTTTTATTTGTGTCTTTTAAATCTGAGGTCTGCTGATATTTATATTCTTTTCCATGCAATTTGTCTTTTTATCTTTGATCTCAGTTACCTCTGAACATCTTACAGAGGACTGAACTGCCTCGTGTATTGGAAACTAAAGCTAGGTAACCAAATGAATATGCTGCCTGTGCTAAATGAATGTGACTTGCACATGAAGAAACTCTGAAATGTTATGATACTCTAGGTCATACCTAAGCATAGTTATTAAAAAAATGCACACGTGTGAACAAAAGCGTAGCAATTGCTGCTATTCAATCTTGTATAACTTGTTCAACAATACAAGTTGCAATACAAGTCTGGCAGCCTCAAGGAACTGCTTGCTCATTCACCCCTAAGTATAATCTATAAACTTAAATAATTTTACATTACTTGCAGCATTCTATTACTCTTTACTATGTGAAGTCATGATACTCTTTTAGGTGGTAGTATGCATTCTGTCATTCTTTGTAAGAAGTGTGCCATCAGACAGAGGGTAACAGGTCCCTGTCAGCTTCCCTCCTGGGCAGCTAACTAGTTCTGCACTGATCTCTGGGATGGGAATCATAAAGAAAATACTTTGAGAGAAAACCTAATTTGGGAAAAAAAATCTCAGAAAATTTGTCATTGTTTAAAGATTCTGATTTCCTGACTTTTTCTCCAACCTACTGAGACAAGTGTCCTATCTAAACAGGGAGGCATCTTCAGAAACTCCTCACAGATCACCCCAAGAAATAAAATCAGGGTCACCTGACCTTTATCAATGCATACAGCTATTTAAATCTTGCCATGAAGAACGAAAATCTCATAAAAAACAAATAGCTTGAGAGTATTAGAGCAAAAAGTAAGAGATGTCAGCAGAATTCTCAAATTGTTTGTTCCTTCTATTACATGTATAGGGCATTAAAAATAAAATGGTGTTATTACAAAGACAATCGTAGCCTTTAATTGCAAATACATTCAACAGGGAAATCTGTGTAATCAAAGTGACTATATCATACAACAAAAAATAGTTAGTGTAGGCTATTATTACTAAACAAGAGTATTCATCAGAAAGCAGATTTCCTGAAAGGATCTGAGGGGCCCTCAGGGTTCTGAAACCATGTCTTGAGAACCCCTGCTCTGTGGTAGCATCCTGATGTGTATGGGCAAAATCAGGTTGCCACCACACCCACGTTGCGGGTGCCAAGAAGGTGAGGGGAATTGTGGAAGAGGCATGGTTTCCTCTTGTGCTCTTGAAGCCACTGAGAGTGGCAACATCCGTTCAGCTCACCTACGAGCCTGAGATGAGAGCTCTAGATGAACTCCGAGGGAGATGGGGAGCTGTAGCAATGCCAGGCAGAGAGCTGCCTCTACAGAACTCTATTCTTGGAGAAGTCAGGAAAGATTTTGTGAAGAGGTAGCCACCTCTGCCATACCTGAGTTACGGTTCTTGTCTGATCTTTGCAAAATATTTAACTGTAATCTCGGCATCTGTTTCTTGGGCTCCTAACATTTTATGCTGATTGCATTTACCCTGAGATTTAAAATGTTAAATTCATTTGTCCTATGAAATTGTTTAAGATATTTATACCGAATATTATATAACCTATGGGAAAAAGCACTAAACTTTGCCTGGAATGCAAATGTTCCTTCTTTCCTCTCAATTAGTGATACCATTTGAATCACTCATGGTCCCTCTAACTTGACAACAGTGTGTGACCGAGTGTAAGAGAAGAATATTAACAGTTACATCCATGTTGACTCTTCTCAAATATACCTAGATTTGACTATTTTACCTATGAAAAAGTAGCACTCAACTTTTTCATTGATGCTTTCATAAAGGAGGAAGCAATATAAAACTATTAAATATAAAAATATTAAATATAAAAATATTAAATCAGAATAAGATGTTTGTGGTTTATAAATATTATAAACCCAAATTAGCCTTACATTGCAAAAATATAGATTACTTCTGTTCTGTTGATTAATCAGTGAGAAAGACTGACTATAGGTATTCCTCATATGTAATGAACATTATGTTCTATGTTCATTTCCTTTGGTGAAAACTTATCTGATTTTGTGAATATTTTATAAAATGAATCTTAAATATTTTTCTTTCTATATTCTTAAAATAGAAGTGCAACTGACATAAGTTTCACTTCTACAACATGCTTGAATATTTGGAAAAGTATCTATTCATATCCTTTGCTTTTTTAGGGGGGGCTATTGAAATTTATATATTTTAGATATTAACCCCTTATATTAGATAGATGATTTGCAAATACGTTTTTCCATTTCAGTGGGTTGGTTTCCTTTTTCTTCTCCTTTCCCCCTCCTTCTTTCTTCTTCTCCTGCAATCTTCCTTTTTCTTCCTCAACCAGTAAAATGAGTAGGGACGAGTCTATGTGTCCCCTCCCACTTTTTTTTTTTTACCATTACCATTAATAAATTCAATTTTAACAACTTTTTTGCTTGTTTCTTTTCTCTTGTTTTCTAGTTCTGGTAGTTTTTGTGGCTCAGTTTTAAGTAATACTTTAGTAACTGTGTGACAGGCATATTTTTTGAAATTTAAATCTCATGTGATACTTTTGTCAGTTCTATGAAGTATAGAGTATCCACTATTTTGTAAGATCATGAAATTAAAGGTTTAGGAATATCTTTTGAGTTTTCCATTCTGTTCTCCCCTTTTTTTTTTTTGAGACTAGGTCTTGCTATTTTTGCCCGTGGAACTGCAGGCTCTCGTTGCCCGGGGTACCCCAGACTCAAGCAATCCCCAGCCTCAGCTTCCCAGGTAGCTGGGATTACAGGCGCGCGCCACCATGCCCAGCTATTTTTTTGGAACTAGGTCTCGCTACGGGCCCCAGGCGGGACTCGAACCGCGATCCCTAGCCCCGGCTGCTCCATAGGCTGAAGCTTACAGGCACGAGCCACCGTGCCCGGCTTCTGTTCTCCCTTTTTATTTTAAAGACTTCATCAATCAACATGAACCCTAAACATGGCTAAGTGTAAGTAAAAATATCTTGAAAATATACGTTCGCCAAAAAAAAAAAAAAAAAAAAAG